>VYZS01054731.1:0-30411 GCA_013400695.1 Neodrepanis coruscans
ATTTGTGGTAAAACCACCACTCTAGTGCAGACATAATTGATTTCTTTGCTGCATTTTTAGATGTCTTTTTGAGCTGAGATATTTAACTCAGTATTGTTTCTTCGTGAAATATTTTAGAAAACATGGAACATGAATTTTTTTCATCCTGATGTGTCTAGATGAAGAAAATACCAGATCACATGAAAACGCTGAAGGATACACTTTCTTTAAGGAGTTAAACCAAATATGTGTGTAACAATATTTCACATCAAAATAATTATTGCAACACAAATAAGTCATACTTATATTTCCAGTGAATATAAAATACTAACTTTATAATTAAAAATGAGATTCTGAAGGACTAAAGAATAGAAAGTCTCTAGGAAAAAAGTATCAGAAAAGGAAGATGTGATGAAGCAGTACAGTTCAATACCTGCTTGAAGTTTTCTGAATGAGGATCATTAGGGAGTGGCAGAAGAACAAGCACTCACCCAGAGATATATGACCTCTAGGCAATTTTAGTGTCAATCTTCAGTTCTAAATATTACCTTCCAAATCTGTTGTAAAGATAACTGAATTAGTAGAACAAAACTATGACATCTTCACCAGATGTGCCAAGAGCAAATGATAAAAAGATTAATTAGTATCTTCAGCAATACTGACAAATGAGAAATAAATGGCTCCGAATCACATGCCTGACTTTCTGCCTCTCCATTAAATTGCAGATTATGATTCTGATAAAATATGTTTTGATGCATTAACACATTCATATGACTTTGCAAGTAGAGTATAAGAGACTGAGTCCCAAGAAAAATATTTCCTCTGCTCAGTATTGCAATAACAGAAATGGAATAAAAATGCAATCATAGCACTGGAGGCATCATATTGCTTTCAAAGACCTAAACAGACTAAGAAAACAGGTCTCTACCTTTTTACATGAGAGTTTTTTAAAAAAATTAATAATATACAATTATCCCCCAGGAAATCTCACTGAAGACTGAAAATTTGGAAGAAGAACAGATATGTTAGGCTGGGGTTTCTTCAAGTCAAGGAAAGAGTAGTGTTTCTTACATAATTTTAAAAAGCCTCTTAATTTTCATGTTCTTTTCTTCCTTTGTTCTGGATGGTCCTGTGCTTGACTCTGCTTGCAAGAGTCAGTTTACCCGAAGCTTAGTTTCTACACATCGAAATGACTTGCACCGATAGTCCCTAACTAGACAACACAGGTTCTGGATGCCCTCTTCAGTGTGTGGTATATTAGTGCTGGTTTGGCAACAGGTGGAAGAATGCTTTTTGGACAGTTGTCTAGCTGCCATCCCATGTTTATTTGCACACTGCATATATTTAAAGAAGCACTTAACCAGGAATTTTTACTAAGTGCTTTTTAGCGATGTAAAATCATGTTCTCTTGATGTGATCTCACTCAAATTTGGTGAGCTGATTGTGGTACTCTTCCATAGTCCGTATCTGTATGACACACTGTGATGTAGTGTCAGACCAAATTCATTCTGTTTAAGCCGTTCAGGGATTGTGAATGTCCTTGTCAGTCTAGAAGATCACTGGAAAGAAAAAAAAAAAAAAAAAGCAACAAATAGAAAAATCCCATTTTTTTACAGCACAGGTATTTGAAGCTTTTGTTAAAGGGAGTAAAATGTGAAAAAATTAAATTATAAAAATATCTATTTTATTTTAACTGATATTAATTATCATGATGGCTCACATGAGGCCCAGTAGCTGTAAATAATTGAAAACATCTATTAGTTTAATTTTGATAAATATATTGAAGCAGGCATAAATGCATTTTTAGGTACCTAATGTGATTATCCCTTTTTCGAAGTAACTGGCAGAAAATTGTGATGCAGTTCATTCCACTACAGGTAGTTTGCACTTTGGGTCTATTTTTGTTTTCTGGGAGGCACCATCAAAGTAAGGACTTCCAACAGAATATGATCTCAAAGTGTATGTTTCAGCTGTTTCATATTTGCTTGCCCTAGTTTTGAATTTTAGTTAAATATTTATACATTTTCCATTAAAAATATTTATATTCACTTGCAGTTGGATTTTGGTAGGGGGTGGGGGGAAGCTGGAAAACAGCCTTATTCAGCTGAGCTATGCAAAACAAATAAACAATATGGAATCCAATATTAAAACATATTTTAAAAATATGAACTAAATGAATTATAGACATTTTAAAGCAAGTAAGCTTAAAATTAAATTATATATATTTACAACATACCAAGAGAAGGAATCTAAGACATACTTACTACCTTTTAAATTGTGCATCAATAGTCTTGATATATTTCTCAAAGTTCTCATATAATGGCATGAAATCGAACTGTGTATTACACGTCATGTGAATTAAGAAATGTTGTAAAGGATGTTATTTTCAATGCAGAAACACATAGCATTCAACATTAATCACTATAGGCATTGCCATTTTAAGAATTCTTTTTCCTGCTCATAACATTATGAGAACCTCTGATAAATACACATTAGGCTACTTTCCTGGTCTGCAATTACTGAAAAAAACAAACAAAACAAAACAACCCACACCAAATATTAGAATATAGATGTCACGTTCTAGATACCAGCATATCTTGGTGGATTTCTGCATATTGAGTTCTTTCCAAAGCAGCTGGTATTCATTATGCTCCTGTCATGACAACTACAAGCAGGGTATCTGCCAATATTGATAACAAAATTGCTGTAAATTATACTCAGGAACATGAAGGTGCAGCATACAAAACCTGGCATTGAGGTGGTCTGTTACCTATGCAAAACACTGCAGCTTTAAAATTACCTGCTCCATAGCAAGGAACAATGTTTTGTTCATTCTGACTGGTAATAGTTATAAATGGAGTCACTTGGTCAAAACAAGAGAAACATCAGGATATTTGGAAAAGAAAATCTTACTGCTTGACCTCTGGTGCCAGAACTGCTGTTTCTTCCAGCTGGCTCTCATTTTTTATCATAAAATGTGCTGCAAGAAAAATCTCACAGTGCATGGAACTGGAGTTAAGGCAAGGAAGATAAAATAACTGCCCATGAGGTTCATCAAGAGAAAATCTTGCTGTGATTTTGAGAGCAGTGTGAGTTGGATGTACAATTGGCCATAGTTATGACTCATTTAGCAAGTAATGAACCATCACATGATATGATGAAGCTCCTTTTTCCCAACAACTCTTCACAAAGTGAAGAAGCCCCATAACAGGTCTTGTTTTCTGATGCTTTTTTCTTGTCTAAAATTTCTTTTCTTTGAAATATTGTCTACTAAGCAGCACAGGCATCTCCTACGTTAAACATGATTACACTATTCATATAACGAACTTTTCACAGGCTGCTGCCACAGAACTCTTATATTTAGATTTGAAATTACTGCAGTCAGATTGTACTCTGATTTTAAATCCAACAGAAGATAGATGCATTTCCCCCTACTCCTCAAAAACAGAATTCACCAGAAAAAAGCTCTCTCAGTGAATGACCACAATGCTAAGTGCACAGAACAAGTAAGATTTTGTAAATAGCATCTTTAATTTTCCTTGAAAAGCCAGTTGCCAATGTTGCTCTCTGTGATGGATGATTTCTGTTTTGCTCACAGTTAATCTTTTCTATTAAGGAGCATGGCTGGGCAGAAGAACTCCTGTTTTCCTTGTTCCACCTGCTAAACTCTACAGTCAGCAGAACCCTCTAGAGAGCAGGGGCAGGGAATGTCTCTGTAGAACATGCCTGACACTGCACTGACACTGTAATGCAGAGCACTGAGATGACCTTGGTTAAAAAAAAACTCTAAAGAATAGAGGCTTGGGGAGGTTAATATTACTCTATTACACTCACTGTAATCTTAATGTTCCCTAGGTAAATATTTGGCCTCTGCCAAGAAAGAGTAAAGAGTAAGCAAACTCTAATGCAGAGAAAGGAATAAGAAGTGGCAAGAATTTGATGCTACTGCCAAGGCCCACGGCTCATCGAACTGCACCTGGAGATGGGAGCCATGGGATGCTCATATTGCACTTAGTGAGTATTGGACCAGGTCAACACTGCTGGAATTCAGTATAATTCACAGTATGGTTGTATAACACACCTGTTCATAATGTCCTGCAGTGACTGATGCCACAAATTGGAGAGGAAAGGGGGGGATAATACACCAAAACATTTTAAAAAATCTGAATTTTATGGCAAGAAAGAATGTTTTTTTTCCCCCTCTCATTACATCTTAAACAACCCCCATCTAAGTAGCTTGATAGTTTTAAGAAAAACTATTAACTTACTTCAATCTGATCCGTGATTTTTCAGCCAAACATCTGCACTAATAAACCCCCATATGTATACAGTAATGCTGTATAACCATGTATAACATAGTGATTACTTTTTATCAAAAAATATAAATACAAAGGGTTTTTTCTTATATCACCCTATCCCTGCAGGGAAAGGAAGAATATATCACTTATTTGTAACACAATTCTGTTCAGCTTTCCAGCAGCAAATCCAAAAACCCTTTTCATCTTTTTCTCAAATACCTTTTATGCTCTCTTGGTTAGCAAGGATGTGCCTCAGAGTGGCTGTCTTTGCCTCTCTGTTTTCAATTTCAAACAAGTTTTGGTACAACTGGTCTTGGCGGTCCTCTGTCCTTTTGCAGACAAATCGAGTTCCAAGTACTCTGCCAGCTGTTACATGACAGAAGGTGAATGTATTGGCATTTTACCTGACTTGGAAGAGTTTATGAGCAGTTAATCATTCAAGATCCCACACAAGGAAGGCACAATACTCATAAAAATTATGAACCTAGTTTCAACAACTGAATAGTAGAAGGCAACAGCAGTGAGGCAGCTGCTGTACAGATGCTTATTGCTTCTGTGCAACTGCTGTTGTAATTGAATTTGTGAGAAGACCCTGGTATTAATGTAATGATTCTAATAACTGGACATATAAATGAAACATAAACAAGGAGTTCCCTCTGGCAAGACAAACTGAAACAAAAAATGCAATTAAATAACACACCAAAAAAAAAAGTGTCACATAAATGGCACCGTAAACAAAACAAAACAAAACAAAACAAAATTTCTTCTAGTAGCATCCTAAAAGATTAGAATTTTCTTCCTTCCGTCTCTTGAGATTTAGAGCTCCCTATCTTCTGAATGTGAGGATATGTTCCTCAGTGTTACGTTTCTTCCAAAAACTGAAAATTATAACTGGAAGAAATCTAGCTTCTGGAACTGATCGCTGAAGAGGCCAAGTTAAGTGCCAGTTATGTGGATTCACGTAACCTTACCTGTAAGAATGAAGAAGCTATCAATAGTTTCTTGCTACAAAATGTACTTTGTAGATAACTTTTGGGATGCTCTTATTTTCACTATTTATTTTCTTCACAGCCTTGTTATAACGAGAGTTTAGGTTATTTTGAATGAAAATTTCTGAAAATAGTAAATGAAAAACTGAAAATAGAAAATTTAACTGTACATGCTTTTAAAAAATATATATTATATGATTTTCAGAGTGTCCTAATGAACAAATTTCTATGACTTCACCATAATTGGTACTTCATCATGAATTTTTTTTCACATAAAAGAGGAAGCTGATGAAATGCAGATACAATACTAGCAGAAGTGAAAGAGCTGAAGTGTACTTCTACACATAACACCTGGGATGTAGTTAATTTGTAAAAATGTCAAGTACTATTGATCATGAATTTCATAGTAAATGTTTGTGGTATTCAACAATAACTTTGCTTTGGTGCTAGATTTTCCCTCATTTTCAACTTTGCTTTATTCTCAAGCTCAATTAATGCCTCAAGCTATATCTTATATACTTAAAAGAAAACAGCAAACCATGTTCTCCAAAAAAAACCCCAAAAAAACACCACACCCAATCTATGAATATATAGTTTAATAGTAGCTTTAATATAATATTTTATTTCTAATTTTCCAGGAAGTAACATCTATTATTTAGTAATTTTTCTGTGCAAAGGATTTTTCAGTACTTATACAATAATATTAACATTGCCATTTCCTCTTGTAGGAGAGTGTGTAGACACTACCTCAGTGCAGCCTAAGACAGGCACTCAAGTGATGGTGTGGTGAGAAATTAATCTGCCAGCTGCCAGTACTGATGCTGCACCTAGATAGAGAGGAGCCCCAGTTTGTCCAGATTCCTTCTCCAAAATGCTGTCTGTCATCTACTTTCTCGTGACAATACAAATTTCACTGCAGCAAATGCGTTTTTGATTACCTAAACTCTTTGCCTGTCAGTGAGTAATTATCATTGTTATCACCCAATCAACTGTAATGTAATAATTCTAATTATCTAATTCTGCATTCAACTAAATGCAGAATGTAGACTATGTCCTTAGCTTTGTTCTTTTCACTCTGAACCCTGGTAAAAACAATAGGCTTTTCAATAAAATTTCCTATATTTCAGACTCTTGAAGTGTCAATACACAGAGATTAAAAAGAAGAAGTTGTGTTGCAAAAATTTACATCTTGATGTATCTAGCGAATTGAACACTTAACTAATTTGTTTTAGACATTACTAAAGTTCTTTTTTTAGAGTCCTGTGTAAGAATATTTCTGTTTACATTAATATTTTATTTGCTGTTTAAGACTGCTTATAATGCCAAAATGTTTCAGGAGACAGTTCAAGTAACGTTCAGGTCATAGCAAGAGACTGAATTTCCTCTGACATCACACAGTTAACTTTATGTTGCAGTCTTCTCACTTATTTCACAGGACCTCAAAGAGGTGCTGACAAATGAGCCATCCCCGTGTCTTTTCTGGAGTGAAACTTAGTGCTACACAAACCCACATTCATGAGGTCAGTAAAAACTGACAGCAGCACACAGCCTCCACACTGGGCTCTCACAGCACCTGAGCTCAAAGCATCTCATGAGCGGGCTAAAACACTACCTATGAGCTATCTGCTCAGCACACAGCAACACTAAACTGCTTTTCCACTGTGGATCATCCTCTTGTGCTCTAAGAAGTTTTTTCCACATACCTGATAAAAAAAAAAATGATAGACAACACTAAACTGTTCTTTTTTCCATTTTTCACTCCTAGAAATATAAAGACAATATCCGTACAACAAGGACTTCTAGGTGGAATGTGGAAGACCCTGAAGGAAGATCACATTTTGAAATTCTCTCACATTTCAACTGAGTCTTTTGTCTATTGATCAGTCAGAATTAGGTCATTCTCAATCTCTCCTATTGAAAAAAAAAAAAAAGCAAACCACACAACAGAATAATGAAGGTAACCTCTATCCTCTGAGAAGTTCTAAGACAGAACTTAGGTTTTCAACAACCACATTGACTAACAAATCTATATGCCTAGATAGTCTGTGTGTCACTCTCACCTCCACCATTTCATCCTGCAGTAGGCAGTTTTTCTGGGGAGTAACAAAGTCCCCAGACAGGCTACCAATTTTCTTGAAATTATTGAAACTGCCTGTGTGAGGTTAGTAGTTTACTTGAGAACAGGACACACATAAGACTTTGAATGACCATCTAACTGTAAATTGCCTTCTTAGTGGAGAAAAATTAATCATAGTTGTGAAGAATCTTTTAAAGCACCTTAGTTTTGTTCATTCTGGTAAGTTCAGCTTCTACTCTCTCTAATATAGCTGTTAACTTTTAAATTACTGTATCTGTGGTGATGTCTCTCAGAATCAGAATAAAGTTCCTCAAAGCATCCATTTCTGATTAACAATTTCTTCTTCTTTAATAAAAAAATAAATTAAAAATGATAGAAAACTTCAAACCTTTATTGCTTCTTACACCAAGTTTATTTTTTCTTATTTCCATCTTTTTTTAATTCTTTCTGTTTTTAATGTTTTCATTCATCCTAAATCATTGAAGTTTTTAAATATTGCATCATTAAAACAAGACTCTGGCTTTCACTGCATAGCAGTGACAAAGCACCTAATGCAATGCACAAATATTACTTTTTTTTAGAATAATCTTCAAGTATTTCCCTACTGGTACATTCAATTTTTAAAAATATATAATGCTTTATTTTGTATATTTTCCTTTGAAATATTTTTCGAGTCTTTCCTAGAACTAAACAAAGGAATAAGCAATCTTCCAAATACCTGAATCAAAACTTCTTGCACTGTTAAATGGATTAAATAATATTCCAGTAATTTATTAAGCCAAATTAATACTAAACTTTGTACCTAACAATCTAATTTCCTTATAGTGGCATTCAGAGAAAAAAACAATTTTATTGAGTCTCCTATATCTCATTTTTATTATATTGCAAAGTACTTATTTTCAGTTTAATAAACATATAGAACACATAGACATTGTTGTCAAGTCTTTCTAACTTTATTATAAATTTAACTAGAAATTTTGCAGTGTATACACCCTTAACATTTCATCTGCAAGACAACTCTCAGAGACAGAAAAAGGAAGGAAATGCCAATTTTTCAAGCAAATGTTCAGAGTTAGCTGCTGCTAGCTGTTTAGGCTGTTCTTCATTGTCAATATACCAGATCTCAGCTGCTGGCATTTTTTATCCAAGCCACCCAGATATCTTACTATTGAAAACACAAATTCTGGTAACCTTATGGAGAGCATCGCACTATAATTTCCATTTTTTTCACCACAAGAATTTATAAGTCAGGTACGATTTGATATAAATTAATTGACTCCTGTCAATTATCTTCAACTTTTCATCTTCTCTAAGAAATAAAAATTGCAACAAAAAATGTTGCATCAGACATTTTGAGAAACATATGTGAATAGGCAGTATGAATTGCCCTGACAGTTTCTGTCCCTAAATTACAAACAAAACAAAACAACTACAACTGATTTTGACATTAAAGATTCAAATTTAGAACTGGAAATTGCAATTCCAAAACAGGAATATTTCCAACATTCTTCTGAATAAGTTGCTTTGAATGTTATTACTCAAGAGTTCTCTGCAGAAGAGGCAATCCAGTTAAATCCCTAATTCTTTAATTTTTTTCATTCTTGGATTTTGCATTTTTTTCCTTATAAAAAGAATATTGCTGCATGAATGTCAAAAAGTGTTATAATTCCTTTAAATGATATCTCTTACAATAGAAAACACAATTTCACATCCTCAGCTTCTATTTTTCAAAAGCTTTTCAGTGTTTCTTTAGAGGAGTGTACGGATAGATTTTATGAAGCAGTAGAACTTAACCTTTTCTAAAAAATACGGCATCCCAAAAGAAATGGGATCCCAAAACACAATCCTAAGTTTTATTGTGGCAGACCATAATAAAAAACATTAGATTGGGGAATATGAGATTCCCACCCCAGTATCTCTTTCAGGGGCAGTATAAGAAAAGTGGGTTTTGAAACACTAAGCTATTTGGCCGTTTAACAGTTTTCACAGTACTCCTTGCATGTGCATAAAAGCTGTGCTTCCCATTTCATTCCAAGCAGTCAAGAGCAAGAATATATAGCTCATTTAAATTTAAAATGCAGTCACTATATCTCAGTATCCCTTAACCATTTTTGCCTCATAACAAAGGCTGCTAAGTTCAAGAATATAAATGTGTAGTGGTTTGACTTAAACCGCTGGGGAAGACAAAGGAAAAATAACTCCTTTCCCATTTCAGTTAAGCTGGGAGGAGGGGCGGGTGGGAGGACCTCTGGAGTGGCCAGGTTACCAAGGTTACCTCTGCCTGGGTTTCCCATCAGCCCTCCAGACCCTTGGGCCCCACAAGGTGCTCTGGGAAGGGACTGGGATTATAAAAACCTGCGGGAAGCAGCGCTCGCTCTCTTTCTCTTGGACTCTGCATCTGGAAACAGGGTATCTCTACTCAGCATGGCCTAGAGGACTACCCCAGACCCTTACTGCCCTCTACCTCTGCCCCAGGGATCTTCCTAAGGTTGCCACTGCTTTTTTTTTTATTTTCCTGCCTGAGAAGACCCCTTAGGAGAACCTCTTCACAGACGCACCGCCTCTGAGACACTGCTGCCTTTTCCACGGATATTTTTGGTTTCTGGGTTCCCACCTCTAAGCCTCTCTCGTGTTCTTGGGGGGGCCCTCCTCCTTCCCCTTGGCCCCTGAGCAAGGCGCTACTAGCCTTTTCCCACAGAGAGGTTGGGGTGGGGGTGGGGGGTGTTTATCCAGGAGCACAGTGCCCCTCCATTTCTTTTCCATTCCCTTCTCGGGTTACACTGTGTATGTGTGTGTCTGTGTGTGTGTGTGTGTTCCCCAGACCCCATCCCGGCTGGCATGCAGCACCCTCTGCTGGCCGTAAGAAAGTAACTGCACCCCTCGTGTCTCTGGAGAGACACACAGTGCCCTCTGCTGGCCACAATAGAGCAATTACACACATCCATTCCCCCCATATATCTGTATTTAATAAATTGTTGCCTTCCCTGTACGTCTCTTGTCCGTTGATAAACCTAATATTGTCCTAAACCCAGACAAAATGTATTCTGAAATGGCTTAACAACAATCATGAGAAAATTAGTAAATTACCACCTCTTTAAGGTGTAGGCAGTGGAGTTTTTATGTGGGAAGAAGTAACAGAGCAAGATGACACTCTCCACAGTGAGAAGAGAAACAGTGGTTTGGTGGCTTTTTCTACAACTTTTATTTCCCCTTTCACATCCTCTAATAAAGCTGGCTAAGTGTAACAGATTTATTCTTCTAATTGGAATCATTATTATTCTTACAAATACCAATGCAGATTTTTTTTAGAATGCTAGAATTCTTTTTTAAGGGTTTGCTTATAAAGCATTATCACAGAATCACAGGATTAACAAGGTTGGAAAAGAAAGTAGAGATCATTAAATCCAACCTGTTACCTATTACTAACCTACCATCAACCTATTACCCAATACTTTCTCATCATCTAAATTATGTCACTAAGTACATCATCCAACCTCTTCCTAAACACATCCAGGGATGGTGACTCCACCACCATTATGTGAGTCAAGGTATTTTGTCTCAGCTTTATAGACAATGCGTGACATAGAAAAGCTCCGTGTGATCAGACTAAAAGTTGCATCTTACCCAGTTTTGTCTGTGAGAGTAAACAGCTACAGTTAAAGAACAAGCCTTCTGCTTTATCCTCCTGACAACTAATTTAGGGTCTTCTTGAGCTTCAAATTTTACCTAGATTTCTATCTACAAAAGTCACTACTCAATGTCTCCGCCATGTATGCGTTTAGTACCTTTTAAAACTGATTTAAACTAACCTACTTAATGAACTTTACAGATTTTTTCCTGATGTAGCTAATAAAGTATTCCTTACTGATCTTCTCTATGATATTTTTTATAAGTATCTAAAAAATACTTCACATCCACCTTTCATGCTGAGGGCTCCTAGCCAGTGAAAGCTCAAAGAAAAGTTACTATGAGTTGTTGTTGTTGTTACTTCCTTTTACCATGCAGAATTTCAACAAATATATATGATCAGGGAATTCGCATGCATACCATCAGTAACATAGAATCACAAAATCGTTAGGCTTGGAAGGGAACTCTGGAGATCATCTACTCCAAGCCACTGCCAAAGCAGAGTCACTTAGAGCAGATTACACAGAAGTGTGTTCAGGTGGGTTTTGAACATCTCCAGAGTGAGATTCCACAACTTCCCTGGGCAACCTGTTCCAGTGCTCTGCCACCTTCTGTGTAAAGGAGTGCCTCTTCATATTGAGGTGGAGCTTCTTGTGTTTTAGTTCATGGCCATTATTCCTCACCCTGTCACTGGGTGCCACTGAAAAGAGTCCAGCACCATCCTCTTGGCACCTGTCTTTTAAATACTTATATTAATGAGATTCCTTCTCAGTCATCTCTTCTTTAGAGTAAGCAGAAACAGCTCCTGCAGTCTCTCCTTGTAAGAGAGATGCTCCAGACCCTTAATCATCTATATGGCCCTTTATTGGACACCCCAGAGTAGTTCCTTGTTTTTCTTGTACTGAGAAGCCCAGAACTGGACACAGTATTTCAGCTGTGGCCCTACTAGGACCTAGTACTGGGGCAGGATCACCTCCCACAACTTGTTGGCCACACTCTTCCCAATGTACCTCAGGATACCATTGGCCCTCCTGTCTGCAAGGGCACCCCACTGGATTCCACTCTGCTGATAGTGACACTTTGAGCTCTGCCATTCGGTCACTTCTTGATCCACCTCAATGTCCATTCATCCAACTCATATTTTCTGAGCTTACCTACAAGAATGTTATAGGACACTGAAAAAAACCTCTCTGAAGTAGGGGTAGACAACATCCGCTGCTCTCCCTCACTGACCCATCCTGCTGTGCCAGTCAGCCTAGCAGCTGAGGCTGGCTCCTCCTGCAAGGCCCAGTGGTTTACAAAACTTGGCAAAAAAAAAGATTGTTCGAACAAACAGAAATAAAATGGACTGGGTACTGAAATGGACTGAAACTGAAGAGGAGATGTGGACAAACTAAGCCAAAATTACTGGAGCCATCTATGAACTGGACCTGAAACAAATCAGAGCAGAAACATGGGAGCTGTGAATGAGCTGGAGGCAAAATTGAACTGAAGCTGAAATGAGCTGGAGTCATCCACAAACTGGAACTATCCATCAGCTGGATCTAAAACAAACAGGCTGAACCAACTGACCTGAAGTTAACACCTTGATTCTCCAGCTGAATCCACTCTGAAATGAGCTGTGATCAACATAAAGAAATGTTAGAAGTTAGAATCTCCTTAAATGCTTTTTCTGTTTTGTGGGCATCCTGTCAATAGAAAGGTATACCTAGTGAGCAAAGGAAAGAAGACATGAAGCTGCTTCATAGACACTTCTATCTGACAGACTGTGTTTCTTCTTGTGTAGTGGGTGATGTGTAGGAAAGTGCAATGGTTCAGGCAGGAAAAAAATCTCAAAAAATACTATGGATTGTTTCAAAAGTACTGTTTACCCTACGTAGCTGATGATTCTTGTGACTCCAGGGTCAAAATAAGCTACAGTCATTTATCTGATTAAGCTGTTTCTATGGCATCTTTTTCTGAATTTATGAAAAGATTTCCAATAGGATTAATTCAATAAATAGAAACGCTTCATAAATAAATACTTTAGGGTATGTATCATTTTCTCACTAGGAAATTTTTAAGTGGTTCTTAAATTCTTGCTTAACTGACCTTAAAACTAACCTTGCTTTGAAGAGATTTGGAACAGAGATCAAGGTAAAAAGTTGTTCTGTGAGACTACGGAGAAGACAACTCTTCTGCCAAACCTCCATTCACAAACTTGTTTTGCTATCAATTCCCAAACAAGTCAGAAGCTGTTAGTTTAGTTAAATGTTTCTCAGAACTCAGCTCTTGAATTGGTTAGAGTTGCATACATTTGGAAGGTTGCATCTGCATAGCTGTTTATGAGATAGAGAGGACTATCAAATGTTCTCCATCCCCTAAAACAGTTTTCCATTAAAAGTAGATTTCTTTCATGAAGAAATAACCTAGCAGATATATGGTATAGAGTCTTTGCACAAGCATTTTGGGAACTTATCTACACAAATCAAATAAACATGGGAAAGACTTCCCAGATCCGGTCTTGGTATAAACAATTTAAAGTATGATTTTCTTTCATTTCAGTTTAAAACTCTGTTTTTTGATTTTAACTTCTATACTCAGCTGTCCAATAAAAGCTAATATGCCAGACACCCTTCACATTGTTCAGCACATTCTAGCTGCTGCATCAACTTGTGACAAAACCAACCTTTAAGGGAAGGTTTATAATATAACATCAGCCCAACATTATGTGTAAAAACCACAAAAAACTAGGACTGTCAACTACTGTATGCAGATAGATGTTATGGCGTGGCAAGAATAGCAACTATCTAAGGAAAAAAGTTGCTATAGGCTTCTGATTTGAGAGAAAAAATAAAAAAGAGAGAGAAAAAATAAAAATAAAATCAAGAAAAACCGCCAGTGCGGATTGAGAGTAGAAGTGTTGATAAATGTAATGTTATCAACAATGACTACATCTTTCAGGGGAATAGAGTAAAAATATATCAGTGCAATAGACTGCAGGCAACTTGAACTCCTTCTGCTCACATTTGAAAATGATGGGACACCATTCAAATTCTGAATATGATAAGGCACTCATGCTAAAATACAATGCCTCTCAGCAAAATTGCCTTAGATTTAATTCCACTCTATATGGCTTTTGAAACTCACACTGAGTTTTTCAGAATCTTTTGTAATACAGCATTTGGACATATCCTTAAATGCCTTTCTCCTAAGTAATCTGCAAACCAAAAAGAGCAGTCATAGAAAGGAGAGGGTTATGGTAAAACAATTAAAGGGAAGAAATAGCCAAGGAATATAAATTTTTTTCTAAGTGTCAAAAAAAATACCAGACATAACACAGAAAATTTTCTAATGAGATTACACTAAGACTGAGTTTCCAGAATGGGACAGAAACAGATATGACAGAGCAAAGTGGACAGGTAGACTATAGGTAGGCAACTAAATGAGTACTTGTGTATTTGCTGATGGTAAAATGTCAGTTTATTAAGGTCTGTGTTGTTCTTTTCCTTAACATTTGGAAATTTCTTTCAAAAAAAATTACTCAGGCATATGGTGTAACTCTGGGGGATTGTCCTGTGCAGGGCTAAGGATTGGACCCGATGATCCTAGTGTGTCCCTTACAATTCTGTGATTCTGTGATTTTGTGATAATTATTATATATGGTGAAAGCATATACCCCTGAAAGAATTTTCTGTCAGATAGGGAGAAACAGCGAAGATCTTCCTCTGGGATGTAAAACCTTGCTCTTATCCCTGAATCCTGGCACTGCCCTATGTCAAGAGTTGAGCTAGTGTTCATCTCTTCCCATGTTCTTGTTTCTGCATAAGCCTTTTCCTCTTCCCTCCAGTACGTCAGTTGTACAATGTCTCCATTGTACATGGTACACCAACTATGATCTATGGAGAGGGCTAGTAGTGGTACTCTGGGAGACGAGAGATTTTATTTCATTAGGTGAAGACATGAGTGCTGCAGCCAGGCGGAAAAAAAACATACAAAGATTGGCAAAAATTATTGAAGAATGTGGTATAATTGGATTGACCATTTAATGCTAGCAATAGTATGAAAGGCTATTATGTCGTTCTTGTCCTACTTGCAGTTGATAGGTACTAAAATTGTATCAGAACATCACGGTTTGTTTTGGAAATCTGTCAAAGGTTTGGTTTCATCCTATCTGCCAGAGAACTCCAAACCACAGACTTTTAAGTTTTCAGTGAAAGAACACAACTAGTCCTTCAGGATGTAGTGTGATGACTGAAACTTGATCTGAAGTGCTTTGCTACTATGCTGCAATATAAGGACTCTAAGACTTAGAAGATATTCCATGTTTATTGTTCTTTTGGGTTTTTCTTTCAAAACAAAACTAAAATAGCTTAGTAAATGTGCAATTTTGGATTTTCCCCACTTTTCTCACTTTAATAAGTTTGAGAGAGTTTTCTTACTCTTACCTTCTTCCCTATTCTATGCTATATATTATAGAGCATGAAGTTATTCTCCTATTCCATCTTATTAATTTATTACATCAGTGCACCCAAGTCCCCCCTAAAAATTCAAATTATAAGAAAATGCATAGATTTATACAGGAAAGCAGAACAGAAGGAGCCTAATTACATCTTTGCTTTTCCTACAGAGTTAAAAATAGCTTTGTTCCATTAGCCAAAATATAATACCACGCAGTTTGAAATTGAACTATGAGGAGTTTTAGAAACATTATGAGGGAAAATATAGATAAAACAGGAAAGAGAGAGAGAGAGAGAGTAATAGGATCACTCAGAACATCTTTGAACTCTTGATTCCTCAGCAGGAATGAAGAAAATTAGTTTGTTTTTAGTTTGCAGTTTCTGAAGGAACATAAGAGTATTTGTAAGACAATGTCTTCAGAAAATGAACTAAGAGCTAGTGACAAAAGAATATGCCAAGACTATATTCCCTGCCCATGTACAAGGAATAGCTAATGCCTATTTTAGAGGTTAAATACATAAATACAGAGTATCATTGAAACCATATTTACTCTGTTGTTGCCAAATCTTTTGAGCAGAACTAGGTGTTTGAATGAGATTTCTTTTGGTTTTTTTTTCAGTTCAAATTATATCACAAGAATGAGCCTCCATCCACTACTTCATATATTGTATAGCTTTAAATTTTTAAAATTTACCAAAGCCTTCCAAACTGAGTGTTTTAACAGGACATTGCATTTTAACTACTTAGTTTAAACTGTTTGGAGTAAATACATCTATCTTTTCTGCTCCTACTAGTGTTACCCCTGGACCTCTAAGCACTGTGAGATTAAAAAAGTTAATTATATGATTATATTAATGATCATAATGATAATAGACTTTTTTCCTCTCTTTTCCCACAAATTTTAACAAATTTGCTTGTTTCTAGATGATTGTATTTTCTTTATGATTTTTCTTCACTGATATTCATTGTTACAAAGAAACATAATCATCACAGGAGAAAATTAATTACATCTGAGCACAGTTCTTTGAAATCTCAGAAGGAACAACATCAGTATTAGAAAGTGTCATATTTTTCAGAGAGGTCTTTTTTTCAGCTGCTGTCTGTACATGTTCCAGATTAGTATGTAGAATAATTGTTGTGGGGTGAAAAAGAGAGTTCCTGGAGCTAAAACCTGTTTTTCTGTTCCCTGTTTTTTTCCCTCTCTACTGGGGAATGGGTTAGGGTTAGGGTCAGGGTTAGGGTTAGGGTAAGGGTTAGGGTTAGGGTTAGGGTTAGGGTTAGGGTTAGGAGAGGGGGCTTTTGGGTTTTTTTTTGAGGACTTTTGAGGTTTTCTGGGAAGGGGAGGGGGGAACAGGGATCTTTTAAACCGTGTCTTCTGTATGTGTATGGAAACGGGTTACCATGGGCAATGAAGGTAAGTGCGGGACAGAGCCATCCTGTCACGGTGCTTCCCGCCGGTCCGCATGGGATGGGATCATCCCGTCCCGGCGTTTCTCACAAGCCCATGCGGGCAGGGGTGCCCTTTTGCTGTGGCTGCGTTCTGNGGTTGATTTTCTATTGGGTTTTTCTTGTCACTGTTGCACCCCCTAGGGTTCAAATCAGGACAATAATGAATATGCAATTTGTAAAGTCTGGAAAATGCAGGCTTATATAATGGAATCCTACAAACTTCTTTTTGTTCATTTATTTCCCATACTGTTAATTATTTCAGCAATAAAAATTACAAAAAAAAGCATACTTTTCTTATGCATCAAATACTTTTTGTTAGTAAGACAAAATATTAAATTTTCTACTATTATTGAAAGTTTAATTGAGTGATGTATGACAGTTTTTCAGTACTCTGTGCTAACCTCATTGTACATCAAAATAACCCATTGACTTTCTGAATAAATTAACTGCGAAAATATGTTTATATACACCTGCAGTCTCTCTGATAAAAAAATCCCTGTTCTTCCTACTTTTCTTTGCAACTATTCTCTCACAATATCTTCAGGTTCACAGCCTTAGCAGGATATATATTTTCTTTTTTTTTTTCATAATATTTCACCATCATTCTATCTTACAATGATCATGTGAGTTACAAGGTTAAAAAAAAAAAAAAGAAAACAACATGAAACAACTAACCAAAACTGAGACTAGTTCCAATTTACATTAAATATGGTTCTAGTAGTATAAGAATATGCGTTAACAACAGTTGAGTTTTTAAAGTGATTTCACAACTCTAACATATTTACTACCAGTGTAATAATCTAAAAGAAGAAGCAGAAATTCTGCTCACTTGGTTTAAAAATTTATGCTTGTTCTTTTAGATATGTAATTTAAAACAGCAATAGGTTTGATATAAATATGTTATTTTCTTCATCTCCAGATGTGTAATCCTTAGCTACCCTGAGTTTAGTTTGAAGACATTAAATGGAAGAGGAAAATTATTATTTTCAGTAGTTGTTTTGTCACTGATTTCAGGTCTCAACAATCATCTCTTAAACAATGACTAGTTCAGACAGAAGGCAGCTTTAACATGTTCCCACTAGAGCTTCAAATGCTGACTACTCTATGATCCATCTCAGTTAATTCAGACATCCTTACTCTTTTTCTTCTCACTCACAAATCAGTTACCAAGACTTTATGACACATACATTTAGTGAAGACATCATTTTTCAGAACTTGCAAAAGTATGGCCATTGGATTCTTTGGCTTCTTGCACCACATTTTTAAAAAAATACCATTAGTCTATCTATCTCAAAATCAGTAGAATAATGATGCTGACATAAAAATTGTGAGGTAGACCATTGCTTGTCAGAATTATTTGTAGCAGAAGAAGAGTTCTTGATTGTACAGCTTCATTGTAAAAGATAAATTATATGACATTTCCCTTAGCAGTTTCTTGGAGGAAATATTTTACATGCA
The DNA here is from genome assembly GCA_013400695.1 of Neodrepanis coruscans. Classification (NCBI taxonomy): domain Eukaryota; kingdom Metazoa; phylum Chordata; class Aves; order Passeriformes; family Philepittidae; genus Neodrepanis; species Neodrepanis coruscans. The sequence goes on from VYZS01054731.1 coordinate 18,318, forward strand.
AGATCATGTAGCAGAACAAAGTTAAAATAGGAATTACAGGTTTATCAGATAAAGACATGGTCCTGGGTGATTAATTTAGTTCTGTATAAGTAACAAAAATCTAGCCGAAGAAAGAACTTACTAATCAAATAGCCTTTTAAATATATTTTAATCTCCTGAACAATGTCCTTATTTATCAAAGGAGAGATGGCAGATTGAAAATGCATCACCTACTTAAAGCAAATTTTTTACAGTAGAGCCACTGGAGAATGTTTACCTGGGACTTCAAAATTCCAGTGGGAATTGCAAGATAGTAAAATGTCTGTTCTAGACAAGGTGGAAAATTACGATTTAGACTCAACATCGGAATCTGAGTAACTGCATTGTTTATGTACTCATTGACTGCAGAAAATGCTGGGTTTCCCCTTTGGAAGACTATGTTTTTTGCAACAGTCAAGAATGAGATGCAATAACCCAGGAAAACGTGCTGTATATTTCATCAGTAGCAAAAATATTATGAATAAAAGAATACCCTCTTAATACTTTTACTTTCCGTTAATTAAACTCATGCCTCATTGCTTTTACCATTCCACACTCCCAGGTGGTAATCTCCTAATTGTTTAAGAGATTTCAACTTGGAGATTTTGTCAGCTGCAGGGTATAACCAAATAGAATCCTCTCTGAGCCACACAGGAAATACCTGCAACATACCTGCTGATAGGCTACCTCTGTTCCCTACAGACACAGCAAAATACCATTTGACAGGAACATTCTGAAAGATCAGTGTAGTGAAATCCCAGCAGAACAAAGAGCCACATTCATATTAAACTTGAGATTTTTCTCTGTGGCCTAAACATTTACCATCTTTAAATATCTCCCAAATACATAATACAGCATGTTTTTTGGAAAAAGAAAGCTCCTTTTACAACAGAACCACATAAAATTTTCTGTGCAGACTAAGAAATCTGCTGTATGAGGGTAGAATTTCAAGATCTAAAAAATATGAAAATATTTTATCAAGCTGGTTGTTTTAAGTTTGCTACTTTAAAAATAACAGGTTCCTCCCTTATACCTTTTTCAGACTTTCCTTCTGATTATAAAGATCAGAGTAGAATCATCAAGAAAAAAGGAACAAATGTGAATTCTGATTGTAGGAAAAGGTTAATGTTAGCAGTAAGATTTCTTAAATGAATATTATTTGCTTTAACTTGTCTTCCCAACCATAATGCAGCTGCTGCTGGAGGCTTTGCACTGAGTGAGATATGAAAATAAAATAAAATAATTCTAAAGCCTTTTAGATCACATAGGAAAGATTTCTTCATTTATATGACTTCAAGTTGTGTGACAAAGCCCTGTATATTCAATTACATTGAAAAGTAAGTTTTTGTTGCTCTCTCATTTGAGATATTCTATGTCCCAAGACAGTCATATATACAGTTCTAAAAATCTAAAGTTTTCAATTCTATTCAGCTGCCATTCACAAGCTTATCTTGCACCTTATGCCTGACCACGATTCCTGCATAGTAGCAATAAGAACCTGGACTGCAATTACTCAGTCGCCTGGAGTGCATAGGTGGAAACAAGAAAACACAGTACTACGCAGCACAGAGTACAATTGTCTTTGAATAAAATGTGGAATCTTGTATAAGAAAGATCAAGTTCTGGAAAGAAAAATTCTGCATCCCTGGGTCATAAGGGTTAGCTTGAAGGTCAGCTGTCTTCAAGATATCTTGTTTAAGAATACCTGGTCTATCACCTAGTAATATCAATTTATCAAAAATAATACATTAACAACACCATAAAATCCACTTTACTTCAATTAAAAATGCTAGCAATATTAAGAATACTGATTTTTGTGGGATTTTTTTCTCTGTTCATTCCCTGTTGTAGTGAACCCGTTCACTTTTTCTTTGTATCAATGTATTATCTGCTTGCTTTGTAACAGTTTCTCATCCAACTTCATAAATAAAGGCATCAGGGAAGTATAACAACACAACCAATTAATATGCCTGGTGGCTAGTCTGTCTATGACCTATGTATAAACAAGAGAAAGATCATCATCTAGTGAATGATTTGGGACACATAACTTTAGCTCCAGTTTGAAATTACTCCACAGAGAAGTGTCTCTTTCAACTAGACTCCAATCTAACAGTGCTAAGAGAGAGGTGGTATGAAACCCTCCCATGCTTTAAAGCAATGCATGAAGAGGAAATCTTACACAATCTTAACTCCGTATTTCAGTTTCAAAACTACATTTTCTAAATTTTGATTAGTGATTTCCTAGGTTTAAGGATGGGGCAGGGGAATTATTCTGGGCAATTTTATACAGCAACAGCTGTAGTATGACCTGGTGCTGTGGGGTGAAAATGAAAGTTCCTGGAGCTAAAACCTGTTTTCCCCTTCCCCGTTTTTCTTCCCTCTATACTGCAGGATGGGGAGGGGGCTTTTTTGGGGAGGTTGAGGATTTTTTAAGTTTTTAGGGGGGTTCTGGGAAGGGTTGGGGGGGAACGGGGATGTTTTAAACCGTGTCTTCTGTCATCCTGTCGCGGTGCTTCCTGCCAGTCTGCACGGGATGGGATCGTCCTGTCCTGGCATTTCCCACAAGTCCGTGAGGGCGGGGGTGCCCCTCCGCCGTGGCTGCGTTCTGTCCCTGGTTCACAGCAGTGGCGAGTGCTGCTGCGTAGGATGGGACTGGCTCGTCCCACGAGCGCACCGTGGCGACCACGGGGCACCCAGCGCGGGACCAGCCTGGCCCATAGCTGTCAGCACTGGGCCGGCGGCTGCCACGGGCAGAGCCCCTGCTCGGCGTGGCGGGCGTAGGGTTGCCCTAGATCCTGCCAGTGGCAGGTCGCTGCCGAGTGCTGACAGACTTCGGCTCGGACTGCTCTTGGCGCTGTGCATATGCTCAGTGGGTTTCCCATGCTCATGAAATGCAATGCTAAACAGAGCTGTCGGTAGCCCTTCGCAGCCGGGGAGCTGCCCCGCAGCGAACAGCTACCTCTAGCACAAGTCGAGGCAGCCTGGTATTGATGCTGGGACACCCAGGATGCCCCGCAGTGCCCGTGAGTAGCCCACATTCTCCCTCGGCCATGTGGTGAAGCACCACCATCTTGCCTTGTGGCAAAATCCCACAGGGGGTGGTTCCCAGGCGCCATTTACCCAATCCAGAGGCGACCTGCACCCAGGAGGGACTCCGAGATCGCGTGGGATTGGCTCCTCATAAAAGGCGTAATCCCGGAGGCCATTTTCTCTTTCGGGGTCATCAGTCGTCGGGATAACATCTCTGCTCATCTCAGCATGCGTTTTCTCAGTGGCACAGGCGGCATGGTGCTCCAGCGGCAGCGGCAAGGGCTGAAGACCACATACTTCTATCAGCTGTGGTATTGTTTACCTCCCTGGGGGAGGGGGGATTTCCCTGGGTCCTTTAATTTTCTGGTGTTTTTCAGGAAATTGCGGTGAGGACTCAGCACCATCCTAGCTCCCTCCTTCACCCTAACCACTGGCCTCGGAAGAGCTTAATGTGTCTGTCTTTGCGATTAATTGTCAGTTTGTGTGTGTGTGTGTAGAATAAAACTTGTGTTTTTTTGTGTGCCTTTTTTTGTTAGCTTTCTATTGGGTTTCTCCAATCACTGTTACACCCCCTGGTGTGGAAAACCAGGACACCTGGTATCTATGTAATGCTACTAGGCCTGACAGTAACCAAGTTCTATCAGTGGTATTACGTCCGTGTTAGATGTTGTATAAAACCAGTAGAAGCAAACCCTAATTTCTGTTATCAATATGTAAAGAACCAATTCTGAAGGAGAACTGCACTTAACCTGGTTTTGTGTGGTTTTCTCTCACCCACAGACACTTAGACTATAATTTCTGGAGCAACTTCTAAAGCTCTAAATGCATGATGAATTTCTAGTCATGGATATTTAATTATTAAAGAACTGTTTTGTGCATTGACAGAGAAACATTGGCATCTTCCTTGATGTCCTACAGTCATACTGTGGCCTCATACAGAAAATGAGAAGATGCATAAAAGTTTTTACACAAACTCTGAAAAAAATATTATTCAAGCACAGTGCTGATCTTTTTTCAGCTTTGCCCATCTTCTTTTCATGTTATTGCTGGTGTTGTTTTCTATCTACACTTTTGGCCAATTCTCTTGTTTCTTCTGAATAATTTATTTTATTGCATCATATCATTCCAAACCCATCCTCATTTTCTGCTTCTCTGTTTTTGTGCTCCTTATTTTTATTGTTTTCTTTCTAAAATGCTAAAAGTCTTTTGTTTGCTACTGTTTGCAGTGTTTTTACTACTAACCAAATATTACCAGTGTGTACTGCTCAGGGATGCTGGGAGTAAGAGGAAGAGAAAAAGAAATTTGGGAAGGGGAGAAAAAATACATTTTAATTCTCTGGCTCCTGTAAAGTTTGGCTTCTGTTCAAATGTAATGATCCACATGCAAATTTCTCTTATTCCCAGGACCTCTACAGGCCTCTACACACACACTACAGCTTCTATCAAACACCCCTAGTGCCTGGCCCTTTAAAACCAGTATGTAAACATACTTTCAAAAAATAAGATCCTTATCAGCCTAGTTTCTTCTTAAACCTCTTTTATTTGAATGGAAGAAAGTGTATTCCATCTCTGTCACCATTTGTGGACATGGTTTACTTTAGATGCAGGTGTTTTGCTATTATCAAGAAGAGGTAAATAAACCCCTAAGTGCAGTGTATTTGTGGATCAGGTCAATGGCTTCTACATGTAGTTTTATCACGCGACAATCAGTTTAATGCCTGAGTGCCTCCAATAGTGCATTAAGCAATGCATAAAGCTCTGTCTTACCCTCTCGGCTTCAAGACTGTCCACTGAAATGTTGCATAATGGGGGAAAAATTAGGTTTGATTTTTTTATAGGAGGGATTTATTTATGGGTTTGCTTGTTGTAGTTTCCACTTTTAAGAAAAATTAAAATGTCTTAAAAATTAAGATTTACAATCTTTTAGACTGACTGGATCTGTCAGCCTAAATTTGTTTATTACATACTGTCTTTCTTCTTGTAGATTTCCCTGAACTTAGTCTAGCAAAATTGTTGGGCATACTTTTTATCTATTTTACTAGATAATATCAGGTCCAGCTAAAGACAATTTAAGATATAACTTGCACATAGAAGTAATTTTCAAGGAAATCCATTCTAATATTATTCATACTGTATTGTTCATCTTTAAGAAAAGAAGTGAGATTTTTTGTGTCTTTTCACCAAATTCTGAAAAATATCTTGTCATGTGTGAGTCTGTGTTTTGCCTATAGGAATTCAGAACTAAGTTCATGCTACTCTAAAGCAGAAAGATCAGAGAAAACATATTATTTACTTGTATATTATTTACTTTTCCTTTTTGTAAAGTGGAATGATATCTCTCCAGGAACATAACATGTAGCTCAAGTGACTCTCTTATGTGCTGCAGATATGGAGCACATAATGGTGAATAGTCCAAGTGATTAATTAGTAAATATGTCACAGGCCAATATTTTCAATTCCAGCTAGGCCAAATCTGCAAATTTAGGTGCTTTCAGCTGCTTAGGCATTTGAAAATGAGACTCAGACTTCTGTGTCAATTATATGTTGCTGTGTAATTTTTCTTAAATATTGTTAAATCATTTGCCAAGATTCAGATGAAATGCAGAGGAAATGCAGAGCTGTTATAAAATATATTTGGTTTTTGTTTTTGTTTTGTTTTTTTTACCTTCCACATTATTATTTCAATATATTTATACAGGCATGCTAAAAGAACACTGAATTTCTTTAAAATGAAAATAGTTTATTAGAATTATCTGTATTCATTATTTTGCACAGAAGGAACATGCAATTGCTGATATTTTCCATATTTCATATCTTTTACTGTGTTAAAATATTTCTTATATCATTACTTTTTGTCATGTATGCTAATGAGGGAAAGCATGAATGCTATTTATTCATTAAAATTAAGGAAAAACAATACAGTAATATATTGTCATTATTTCAATCTACACACTGAGACTTTAGGGACTCTTCGTAATGGTGTTATAAAATGCACACATTTTCCATTTAAAATATCATATTTTCCTGTCTTGGGAAAAGTAATGAGATATACAGGTTTTTATACTTATTGAAAGATCTCATAACATTACTACAAAACATGTAGACAGAAAAGAGATGATGAAAGCAACAGAAGAAACTGATGGAAAGAAAATAAACAAACTGTAATAGAGTTTTTCCATTTGGAAATTTCAAAAAATCTATATAATGCATCAGATTTCTGAGGTGTAACTGAGTTGCACAGTAAAAGGTACAACTGAATTCTGGAACAGAGAAGCACAAGTGTTTGCAGCTACAACTGTAGAGAGACTTTTTTTGCTAGTTTACACATTTTATATGAATTTAGATGTAGTACTACCCCACAGAAATTCAGTTTTCCAAATCTAGCACTCTCATCGGAAGCTGTATCTCTTTAAAAAGAAAAGAAAAATTCCATTTTCATAGCCAGTAATCATGAAAAAAACCTTGAAACAGAAGTATTTTAGGGTTAGGCTTTCCCTTATGCTTTTCTCAGTAAGATAAGAACAGTGAAGACCAGAATGAGATTCTTGCATAATAGCCTGCATAGGTAAAATTATGTGATGACACATTAATTTCTGAATTCTGAAAGTTCAGGCAGTTGAAAGGTTAAGGTCAATTCTTCTAGGTAACTTGGAAAAAGCATCTCACCTCATCCTCATCCTAGTCCTTTTGGGTATTCCCCACCTTCAAAACACTAGGCATAACCTTCATACTCCCTGGTGTTATGTTCAGAGGTTTGTTATCTGCAAAAAGAAAGTCTATAAGGAACCATACATTTACTAGTGATACTGATGACATTATGACTCATATTGATATATGGCAGAAATTAATATTACAAGTAAAGTTACACCCACACAACCCACCAATAGTCAAAACTGCTCAACCAAAATAAAAGGGGAAAATAATCACGTAGATAAATCATTAATAGTCTACTTTACAGATGTCACTATTACCTGAACTTCTTTCTCACTCTTCTGGTCACAAATGGTTTCCTGGCTCATGCCTGTCTCCCTTAGGCAAGTACAAGTGAATGGTATCTGTAACGATCTGTTAACTCAGTTTCTGTGGTGGTACCTTCACACCCTCTTCACTTTTTTTTTTTTAGTCACTATGCTTCCTTTTCATTTGGTCTGCAATTCTATACTGTAAAAATGTTTTGCTTATCATTGCTTGCTGAACTTTTGATACAAATGGTACAGGAAGTATTATCACATATGATATTGGTAAGCATTAGCTCAAACAATTAAGCATTACACAAGACAATTTAATAGAACAAGTTTGAATAAGTGCAGAGATTAATAATAGTGAACAAGGTCTGTTGTTGAACAACAACCACCATTTGTTATTTTTAGTAGAGTTTAACCAGCTGAGTGTTTCATAGCTAGTGCAATAAATTATTTAAGAAAAATCAAGATGATTCCAGACTTCAATTTTACTTGAATATATTTGGCACCTTCCCTTGAGAGTGCAGTTTCAGGGAACAGATTTCATTTGAATTCACTTGGGCTTGTGCTCCACTAATAATACTTGATGTTCTGTCTTAAAAATTACAAGTAGGTGGATTAAACCATCTAAAGAAATCAAGATTTACCCATAGTTTTCGGTGGGAATTAACATTATAAAAGCAGCATTAGTTCTGCAAATATTTGATTTTTATGTGATACAGTGTATCATGATTTGGTCTTTAGCAATAGTACTATCAAATACACAATTTTTTTAAAAGGCCACTGCCATCTGGTGATTAATACGGGTTAAAATCATGGTGATATTTCTTGTCAACTGAGCCTTTTCTAAATCAATATCACCCTAGAATTCTCATCTATTATAAATAACAACCTTTTACTTATTTAGTGCTTTCCTTCTGTTGAGTTTGTTGCAACTTTACTTACCATTTTAGCAAAGCTGGTCTGACATTCTTAACATCCTCACTAGTGCATGCATAATTAAAAGTAAGCAAACAGTTTCAGGAAAATTAATAGTGACAACCAAGGCGTCAAGATTATTTGCTCATCTGTTTTGCCCATACACATCCAGAAATCTTTCTTAGAGACTAATGTAGACATAGCATGGTATCTGAGAATCTCAAAAAATGCGATCTGTTTTCAAGAGAAGACAAGATTGAAAGGACTAAATGAAGTTTTTTTTATGCCTCGGGTTTTTCTGTACATATTGTAGCTCTGGCATAATTTAAATCTGAATGCTCTAAATCTGGTCTTCCTCTGTCTTTTTGGCTTTTAGATAGAATGCAGCAATTGTTGACATTGCATTTCTTAATTTGTTAAAATTGTTATACTGGAAAATATATGGAATTTCCACAAACTGATTTTCTGTTATTTTTTGTTTGTTTGTTTGTTTTTTGGGGTTTTTTACTTGTTTGATTGGTTGGGTTGAGGTAGTTTGGTTTTTTTTTTGGTTTTTTTTTTTTTTTTAATACTGAAGGCCATATCTTTAGTTCAAAAAAAGCCGAAAGGTGGAAGACAAAATAAGAACATAAAACATCGAAAAATCTCAAGCTGCTGCCTGACTGCTTTGCACTTTTTATGGAGGTCTCAGCCTAAACAAGCCTGGTAAAAACAGTTCATGTGACAAAATCTATCTGGTTTTTCGAAAACAGTTTTGTGAAATACAAGATGACAGACAGCTAATAAGCCATGAAGAACCAGGCATCCAGAGCAGATCAGTAAGCAATTACATTGAAGGCAGAGAATTTGTAAAGGGCTGATTAATGGAGAAGCAGACGAGAGTATGAGTACAGAAGGGTAAAAACTCTTTTCTATTGATGAGCTACCACCTGAGCCTTTTCACTTATTTTTACAATGAAGTGAGTTCTTAAGGAAGGAGTGGTGTCAGCAATGTTCTATCTCTAGATTCTTGTTGCTCACAGGTTCGAGTCATTACTTCAATTAATAATACAAACACTGGCATGGTCTTACAGATTAGAACACTAATCGCTACTGCATGGATGTAAATTGAGTGATTTATTTCTATTTTATGGTGATTTCTGGGCTACAGCAAAATATTTAAGCTAATGTATGTCATCCAAAAGAGTATTTCTGGGAAAGATGGCTGGTGAATTCAGAAATTTAACACTTCAGAAGTATGCTGCATTATGAATAAAATTACAGTGTTTGTATTCAGAAGCAGTTCTTGAAGTGAAAAGACGGATGTGCTAGTATATCCTGTATGCATGTATATGTGCATGTGTTTCACATGTGATATTTGTAACTTTAGATAACAGAGTGAAAAGCTCTTTATTATCATGAAGCAAAATAGACAGCAAAACATTCACAAATGTGAACTTTAAAGAGAGCTACTGGAGTAACATATTTGCATAGAAATAGCCATCTGTTCAGCTGGTTGGTATGTTTGTTCCTCACCTTCAAAAAAAAGCGATCAATTTCAAGCTTGATTTGAATAGCCAAGTGAATATTCTATGAATTTCCAGGAAAACACTATTTCTTTCTATAGTACTTCAGAAACTATTACACGCATTGTGCATTTATTTTCTGATATCTCTTCTACATAATTTATAGCATATGTATAACATCTGTATCATCTATAAACCCCTGTGAGGGTTTGATCAGATGCAAATCCCACAGAGGTAAATCAGCAACCCTATCAGGCTCCTTAAGGGAACAGATTCATTTCCAATGTTAAATAAAATACAAAAAATATGGTAGTTCTTGCAGGTACAAATAGTCTAACTATAAAATCATGCTTACTATTAAACATTAATTTTGAGGAAATAGAGGACAGCCAACAAATCCATGGTCAGAAACAGCTGAAGCAACAGACATGTCCAGCAGACATGTCAATCTGCCTGTGGTAATCCAGGAAGAAAAGAGGGAAACTAGCTGGTAGACCACAATGCAGGCTGAGAGGTAGGAGAGGAGGATGCCTTGTCTGAGGGAACAGAGAATTGCTTTATCTTTCCTGTGCAGTTCATCAACTCCCCTTTCATCCTGCTAGAGGTGTCTTCATATTCCTTGTGTAACAGAGATATTTTTTTAGCTACTTTTATCTCTTTATACTGTTTTATCCTCTCCATCTCTACCAGCTATCCTCCATTTAAATTAAATTAATTAATTTGATTGTGCTGGAGATTTAATATGTGCTCACATTATAAAAACAGGCCTTTCAAATTTATTTTTACTTCCTTTTGTTTAAGTGGCTGTGCTGGAAGCTGCACAAAAGGAAAGGTTCAATTGATCAATTTTTTTTAAGCATCTTCTGGTCTGTTTTTGAATGGTTTTAAAATTAAATACAGAAACAGTGGTTGCTTTATGTATTACCCTTGCATCTTAAATATTTGACTATGGTACTACAGATTTTGATGCAAATTTTTCTGCAAAATGTGTGATTTTTACAAATTGGTTATGAAGCTTTTCTGAAAAGAGACATGATCATGATCATTTTCTTCCAGGGCATGGGGAGAGACACAGTCCCTCGACTGATACTGAGCAAGAAGAGATGTTTCCCTGCACTCTGGCTTTTTGTCCCAAACACCCTCCCCTTCTTTTGTATTCTAGTCCTTGTCCTTCCCAAAGGGATGGAACAATCTTATGTTATAGGTGGGGTTTTGGTGACTGTGGTCATACATGTAAAGTGTGTTCTTTTTTATCTTCGTTTGCATTTTTGGAGATGTGAAAGTTAATATGCTATTAGGGTTTAATAAGCATCTTGGTTACTTTCGGTAAGAACTTACGGGTGAAGCAAAAGGTAAAATAAATACCTTGGTTTTCTAGGAATTGACATGACAGTAAACACTGTCAGACATTTGCCAAACATTTTTTGAGTGCATTCCCCTTGAAGGACCAGATTCACAAGGTTTGTTTTCGCAGTGGAAGGGCAGTGAGGCCAATGGCTGGTACAGAAATATGGATGCTCTTCGATGCCTCCCTGAGACAACGTCAAATCATGAGGTCTCTGCTTCACCCCAGACATCCTTCCAACATGAGGCCCTGCTTGAGTCTGGTGGAGGATGAGTGAGAGGAACACATTCTTGTTCAACCAGCCTTGTCAGTTCTTCTCCAACTTCAGGCAACTCTGTAGCAAGCCTAACAACTTAACATATCTTCACAAATATTTTACAAGACATCTATAATTTACAATAGTAAAAGACTGTGATCATATACAGATACAGTTTCAGAGTATAAAAGAATAGGGTAAAGTTTTCCTTTTGAGTGCAGCTGCAGAAAATTTTAGAAATACCCAGAATAGACAAGAGTATGTCTACAGCCATTATCCACAAATTTATTCAGCATTCCATGAACGTTCTCCTGAGATTTTTATGGATTTTTATTGAAATATTTATAATTACCATGCAGCAGTCAAATTGGTCACTATTGAAAATTTTATATACTAATTATTCCTCTTCCTTTTATTGAAATCATATTTCCCACCAAGTTTCTAAGCAATTATTTGGCACCTTCTTGTTCATGATTATTTGCCATTCTTGAAATTTCACTGTATTTTTTATCCCTGTGATTGCCCATTAAATGAGAATTTGCATCAGGTAGATATCAAACACTGCAACCAATCTTATAAACTACTGAGTTTTAATAGTATTCTTAAATGATTCTGGAAGGATTTTCATCATGATTTAGGCAGTTATTTTCTTGTGACCTGGAGCTCTAGTTTCTCATCACGAATCTCTGCAGAAAAAAATACAGAAGCTGAAAACTGCTTATGGAAAATACATAAAGGATGAGAGTTATTTTCCACATATCAAGCAAATATTCATTATACAAGAAACCTTTCAAGATCCCCCAGCCACCCAGGAAGCTGAGTGAATTAATTGTCCATCTGTGAGGAAAGTGAGAGAGAGCTGTTCCCCTGTGCTCTCCCACTTCGCTCAAGGGTCTGCTTTAAAGAAGGGCTAGAAGAGATTCTCTTGGGTGTTTGCTCATCCACTGAATCTTTTGTTTGATTTGTTTACGCTTTTTTGACATAACATTGTGCAAAGTATCACTTACACATAATTTTTTCTCCTTAGCTGATGGTTAAAATAGAAATTAATAATAATATA
>VYZS01054731.1:36853-49148 GCA_013400695.1 Neodrepanis coruscans
TTTTTTTCAATTTTGATGCCCAGACTAAAATCCTGTACTAAACATAACACAAGAATTGCATGGATTCTTATAATAATCAAGTGAGATTATTGCTTTCTGCCATTTAGAGATGGAAATTTCTAAACTAGCACAAAAAAAAAATAAAATCACAGAGACCGTTGTCATCTTATTCATCAAAAGCAAAAGTCAGAATTGGTCTATGTGGTTTATACTGCAAGATGCTGTTAGCAGGAGGGGTTGTAGTGTTAATGCTGGAGCTGCTGCTGTGACAGACAGAAAGAGTTCCATCAGACTCCAAAACAGACCCTCCACTAGGGGAAGCTGAGTCCATCAGTAATTCTATACTTTGAGGGTGGTGAAGCACTAAACTGGTTGCCCAGAGAAGCTGTGAAAATACCATCCCTGGAAGTGTCCAAGGCTGGTTTAGGCAGAGCTCTGAGCAGTCTGGTCTAGTGAAAGATATACCTGCCCATGGCAAGGGAGTTGGAACTAGATGATCTTTAAGGTCCTTTACAATCCAAACCATTCTATGATTCCATGAATTATGCTTCAGAGTTGATGGCATGTAAGTTCTGAATTATAAGTGCTATTTGTGTCCTTCATACATAAAAGTGATTGCCTTCTAGTCATGTGAATGACATGCATGAAATCAAACATCTAGAAACAGAAATGTCTGTGATTCTGCAATAATGTTTTCCCTGTTCAGATGAAGCACAGTAGATATATTTCTCATCTAGACCTAAGTGGACAGTTACATCTTATACATCTTATAGAGTTGCAAGCTTGATTAGAACTGTATTTGTATATTTTCAAGGATAGGGTTCTCAGAAGGGATAATTGACTTGTTGATATCCTCTTGTTTGAGGATAGATTCATTGGTATTATCTAGGAGGGCGAGTCTCACAATATATTTCTTCTCTGAGCAGTTTTAAAATTGTCATTTTTGTAAGGAGAGGCTCTAAAGGGAACTTTTTGGGGCGGCAAAACAACAAGAAAAGGAGTAACTATGGACAAAACCAACAATATTGAAGTATGGAAAGGCAGAAAACAAAAAGAGAAGTGATAAATTATTATAGAATAATTAATATCTAAAAAGTTCAAAAAAACTGAAAGGTAGAGAAAGTGCCTGGAAATGTGGAAGGAATCTAAACATCTAAAGCTCTTGGACCATGAGGAACTGTGTCTTGCAGAGTGTTATACCTTGCCTTGAAGACTGAGAAAAAAGATCATAAACTTGGCTTCCTGGGGATGGGGAAGCATGGGGAAATGGTGGCCTAGGCATGGACTATCTGCAATGAAGAGTAACAAAAAGAGAGGTAGTAAACTAGTCCACTGAACATACGAGACATGAGCAAGCATAAAGTAATGTGCAACATACTGTAAGGAACACCTTAATACATAACCAAAACTATGACCTAATTGGTTCAGCTTTAGACTCATGGCATAAATCACATGAACGGACGGTTGTTTTGAATGAACATCAATTTCTCAGGCTCTCAGGCTGGGAAAAGTTATAAGAGACAAAGGTGAGTGTATTTTGGGTGTACATCCTTTTGCATGAAGGTTCAGAATACAAAAGAAGAAAGACTTTTTGAAATATTCTGGATCATGGTAGACCACGGTAGTATTTATTCTTTCTCAGAATAGTACATTTACTCTAGAGTGAAAAATTATCTGAAACAACCAAGAATTTCTTAGAGAAACTATATTAAAAGCACAGGTTCTAAGTATCCATTTTGAAAGAAAGATGGGAGCCGTAATTGAGATAAGATGGCTGCATTGAAAGTTTTTTTTTCAGAAATTTCAAATGACTATAGACAACAGACAAAGTGGATAATCACATCTAATAGGAATATATTCTGAAGTGTAATACACATTTTAGGACCAAAAATCAAAAAAACTTCTTTATTCCCTTAATTTGCCAGAAAATTTATAAGGAAATCCATTGACTTCTTTTATGACAAAGAGATAAATCTCTTCCATACCTGATGGTTCCAGTCATTAATTTCTATTTTGAAAACTAATGGAAAATACGTAAAAAACTAGAAATATTTCTAGTTCATCCAGGGGATTAACAGATTCAGAGCAGTCCTGTTGAGAAGGACTTGTGTGGGTTTGTGGATGGAAAACCTGGACGTGACCCAGTGATGTGAGTTGACAGCCCATAAAGCAAATCCTATCCTGGGCTGCATCAAAAGCAGTGTGGCCATCTGGACTAGGGAGGTAATTCTACCCCTCTACTTCATTCTGATGAGACCCCACCTGGAACATTGCATCCAGCTCTGGGGTCCTCAGCACAAGGGAAGTCATGGACCTGTTGGAATGGGTCCAGAGAAAGATGACCTCCTATGAGGACAGGCTGGGAGATCTGTATTTGTTCAGCCTGGAGAAGAGAAGGCATCAGGGAGACCTTACTGAGGCCTTTTGATTTTGAAAAGGGGCTTAGAAGAAACAGAGGGGTAAAATTTTCAGCAGGGCCTGTTGTGATAGGAAAACACATAATAATTTTAAGCTTCAGTAGGGTCGATTTTAATTAGATATAAGGAAATTTTTTTTTTATAATGAGGATAGTGAGACACTGGCCTAGGTTGTCCATAGAGGTGGGAGATGCCCCATCCCTGGAAGTGTTCAAGGTCAGTTTGAATGGTGCTGTGAGTAACCCCATCTAGTGGAAAATGTCCCTGCTCATTGCAGGGGCTTTGGAACTAGATGAATTTTAAATGTCCCTTATAACACAAACCATTCTATGATTCTATGATTTTGCCTGTCTGGGACAATCAAACAAAAAAGACACAAAATATTATGTAACACTCAGCTGAAGTCCCATTCTCATCAGCATCACAGAAATAACTATGTTGAAAAAGGTTTCCAGCTTCTCTTGTTTGTTACCCATACTGTATGCATTACTGCACGTGCACTTCAGCTGGGCCGCTGACTTCACCCCTGACTCTGGGTTATCACCCTCAGTCTCCTCTCTGGAGCACCTGGTTTCATCCCCTTCCGACTTCAAACCTAGTTTAAACCCCCCTCAATGACCCCTCCAACCCGTGGTCTAGAATGTTTTTGCCCATTTCAGATAGGCAGACCCCATCTGGGTCTAACAGGCCAGGTGCAGTAAAAGTTGCCCCATGATCAAAGAAATCAAAGAACCCAAAATTCTGCTGATGGCACCACCCTTAAGCCATTTATAGATGATGTGGGTTCTCCTGTTTCTTTCAAGTATTTATCCCTGCCACTGAATGAATTGAGCAGAATGCCACCTGTGCTCCTGCCCCATCATCAATCAATCCAGACCTTTGAATTCCTTCTAATTACCCTGGTGACCTTCTTATCAACCTCATAACTGCCTATCTGAACAACCAGAAGTGGGTAATAATCAGAGGGCTGAATTCAGCTCAAGCAGTTTCCCGGTGATGTCCTGTAGCTGGGCCCCAGGGAGGCAGCAGAATTCCCTATGCCATGTGTCTGGTCAAAATACAGGTCCTTCTGTTCTCCTCAGAAGGGAGTTACCTATTACAACTACCCTTCTTTTTNGAGTTACCTATTACGACTACCCTTCTTTTTAATAGCAGAGGTTGTGATCTGTCTGGCAGAAAAAGTATGAAACTGAAAGACACTGCAGACAAATTATTTTCTTCAGTCTCATCTGCCTGATCCTCTGGATCCAGGGCCTCACAGCTATTCTGAAGGGACACCTGGAATGGTGGTGAGGTACAGGAGAGAATTTTATTACCTTCTCAAGAAGGGATCTATTTCCATTCCCCCTCATCTACTAGATCTCTTCCTTCTGCCTGATAGTAAGAAGCATGGGGCTCCTCCTGGTGAGCATCTCTCAGAGATGGAAGAGTGTAACTCCACCAATCTAATTCTTTCATTTCCCGAGTGCTCTTTAGTGTTTCTACCTGTTCCTTAAGCTATGCTGCCATACAGAGCAGATCCTACACCTGCTCTCACTGCCTGCAAGTGTTTTTTGCACTATCTTCTGGTATTAGCAGCAGATTCCTTCAATCAGGCGTCTGACAGCTGTGTCCTTCAGGGGGGATCCCGTTTGTCTTAGTACACTTTTGCTAGCAATGGTTTTTGATCTTTTGAAAACCATTGCTGGTGAGGACTAGGAAGAAAAACCAAAAAACAACACACCCTGCCCGTGGGAGAGTTCCTGCAACCCTGCCTACTTGCCCTGCCTGTGTGAACTGTCGTAGGAGCTGCCGTGCCACGCCCTCACCGCTGTGCCATGCCTCTGTTTGCCCATTCCTGTTTGGCTTGCTCTGGGTCACACCCTGAAGACTTTTTTAAATAGCATTGAATGGCCCGGAGATCACCTCTCTCTACCTGTGTAGTTAAGAAGAGAGAACTTTAAAGTAAATAATCCCACAACTCATTTGTAAATGCATTAAAAAGAAAAAAATTGAGTATCAGCCAAAACTTACTTGGTGAAGAAACTTCTCTGTCTAATAAATGCTCCACCTTACATAATGCATTGCATCTAATGAATAAAGAAAAGGTTTCATGTATATAGACATGACTAAAGACTAAGATGCTCTTTCATGTGGCATTACAGGGCCAGTTAGGGGAACAAAATAAAACGGATGCAGAACAGATCAGAAAACTGTTCGGAGAACAGCTAGCTGAAGGTCACAGTCAAAACTCTTAAAAATGCTTTTCTGAAGAAACTGGACCAAAATTCTTTATTCTTCACTATTTTCTAGATACGTAATGATGGAATAGCTGGTACACTTAGTGAGTATGCAAATTTCACCAAACAAGGAGGTGTTGTAAGCTGTGTTGGACGGTATCCATTTTGTTTGGTTTTTTTAGAGTTGTTAAGTGCTCTACTTAGCACTCTGCTTCTAATGCCATCAATCAATGTTTTACACACAGACATCCTATGGCCAGCAATCTGGAGACTGCAACCCTTCTTTTTCATCTGTGCTTTATTCATCAAATGTTTATTCCATGTATCATATAGAAAACTCTCATTTTGGTTCTGTCTTCAGAAGGGGGTAATATGGCATATTGCAAATCACTTTGTGAAACATTTGTTTTAGTAAATATCTTGCTTGGCTTTTTCACTCTGAGTTTCGTATTTTTGGTGTTTTGGTTTGTTTGTTTGTTTGTTTGTTTTTCATTAAAAGCCTTCAATATGTATCAGCTTTTAAAGAAATCCATACTGAGTCACCATTTCTTTTTCACTCACATTCCTATATAAAAAAAACATTAAAAATTCTAGAGCTATTACATAAGCATGTAAAATATATTTAAGTTCTAGTATATACATGAGAATTCTGTAATTATAAAAAGGAAAAAGAAACACTGAAACCTTTTAAAAGAGATCAACATCAGTTCTGATTTATTATTTAACTATTCAAGAAGTTGGATAATGGCCAACAACACACAGGAAAAAAAATTACCCTGGTGACCTGCTAATAAACTCTAAATCTTGAAATCAATACCAGGCAAAGGGTCACTGTCTAATCAAGCCAACTAAAGGATTTTAAAACTTTCAGCTACTTTCAAAAACATGAGATCTCAGCAAATATACAGAAACAGAGTTTCAATTCTATTGACATAATGAGCAAAAAAAATGTGCCTCTTTTTAGAAAACACATTAGGAAAACAGCAAGGAAATCAAGTGTTGTTTCAGCATAGCTGAATCTCATAAGCAGCTGTAACTTTTCATGATTTTTCTGTGTGTCTAGCTGATACGTAATGATTTTACAGAACCAAAGATGAATATAGTAGGACAAATGTTTTTTTCTGAATCTGACCTGTGCCAATCTGTACAATTCATTATTTTATCACCTGCATTTGACCTATTTTTCTCTTTAAATCAGTGAATTTTTGAGAGTGGCTGAATTTTCCAGAATATAAAGTATGACTTTTTTAGGAAAACTGTCTAAGGAATGTTAAGCAAATTTTGAACTTCTGTAGTAGGTTATTTTTTTTTTAATAGGACTGTATATATAAACAAGACAATTCTTTCTAACTTCCTTTTGTTTTTAAACTTATTTTAATTATAGTGGTCATTTGAACAGTGATGGGCAAAGTGACAAAAAAGACCAATTAAATTCACACAAAACTAATTCCATTCTAAAAGCACAAGTATAAAATAAACTTGCTCTAATTCACATAGTAGGTATACCCTCAAGACATTTAAATTTTGAGTATTACATCACTATTTGAACACTTTACCAGTAAAGAATTTCAGTTTTCCCAGCTGGACACACATAGTTATCCTAATGTCTTTCTATCTAATGGTGTTAGATTCTTAATATCCAGAGACAGTTCATGCACAAGAATGAGAACTGAGCATGCATTAAAATGCCTTCTTAAAAATGCCTAACTGATATGAACTGAATGTGTACAATAGTCAATATTTTTTTAAGAGAACTAACAGAACTGCCAGTTCTTGGAAAGATCATCTTTAATCCAAGTAATTGCATTCCTTTGACAGCTGTAGGAATAGATGTGATTTGATGGCATTCCATAGTTCATTTTACTGAGATCCCAAAGATCAATAATAGTCTTCATTTCTTCATCACTGACAGTCAGCTAAATATATGACGATGAAGTAGGATAGAACTCTGCTGAATGAACTTCAAAGAAAGGAGGAGGAAAAGTGTGCTTATGACAAACAGATGCATCTAGATGTCACCTAGGAGTGTCTCTCAGACATAATGTTCTGAAAGTGGTTTCCTCTAGGGCAGTGGGACAACCTTATGAGTGATGATTTAAGGTACAGAAAAGCAATCTTTATGTTTGCAGTTTTTATTCATCTGTGTATTAAATTAAACTGTTCCCTACTGAAATCCTTACAAAACTAAGTAAACTGGTTGGTTTTGGTTTTTTTTTTTTTGTTTTGTTTTCTTTGTTTTGTTTTTAATGAAAGACAAAGAACTTAGCTTGAAATTTAAGTTTCATTACTTGTGGAACCATTTTATTATGCATCATTGAGTCTTGACAGTGTTAACATCTAAAGCTTTTTCCCTTCAGTGCAATACCTGAATTTTATTCAAAGAAGATATTTTTTATTTATGAATCTTGTTCAGGGGAGAAAAACGGACTTTTAATTCAAGCTTCAAATGTGCTGCATGACTACTTTGCTAACACAACACATGGGAATAGTAATCTCCATCAAGTGAAGCAAAAATGACTGAAACTATCTAAAAAGTGCTATAAGAGCTTTTTTGAGTATTGATCACTGCTGTGGAAAATGAGAGCTAAAAAGAAGACAATGTTTAAAGCGGAGTAAAGAAAGAATTTTTAGTTGTCTTGTTTTCTGCATGGAATATTTATAGAACATTCTAAGTAATTATATGTAAAGCCACAAGAAAATAATATATTATGCTATGCCTGAAATAAAATTTATATTTTCTTGGTACTTGGTACATGGTGATGTACATGCTCTGAATATATATTATGTAGTATTCATTATTTTTTCCTGCACATACTGTTCCAGTACTGAACAAACCTCTGATGGCATTGTTTCAATACAGAGGTATGCACTTTTTTTGTTGGGTCATAGCTTTTGTCATGTTATGTTTCAGAGGCTCCTCTATCTTTATTCACACTAAGAAATCAATTACACTTGTGCTACTTCAGATTCACTTTGAAGTTTATAGAGTGGCAAAATATAGTGGCACTATAGTGGGAGGGAATGACTTTCCCTCTCCGCAGTTGTGTTTGGTAAGTAGGCTTTGCTACCAAGCAGAAAACTATTAAATATATTTTCTGAGTTAAATATGCTAAATCACATCAGCTGCCCTCAAGCTATGCAAAGAAACAACGCAAGAATAGTTAGGTAAACATTGCATCATCAGAGGCTGCTTCTTGTCTGACCAGTAAATGTAAGCAGGTACTCTTAAATTGTACAAAATGCAGGTTGTAGGCACAGTTTATTCAAAAGAGAGTTCTAAGGGCAGTGGTATTCTTATTGGTCTTTTTACTGATGCCATTCATCTCTTGTCTCGCCCAACAGGCAACAGATAAAAGTTAGGCTGGACAAGATAGGGATGAGATGAGAAAGTCTTTCGGAAATTATGTAGGATTTTCTGAAATAGGAATGTCAGGTGTATTAAAATCATGGAAGGATCGTGGCTGTATTGTGCCATAGATGTCCAGATTTTGACAGCAAGGGTGGGCTGCAGGGCAACCCCTGTCTCGTGTGGCCAGGATGTGGGCCTGGGTTAGTGGCACCTATGGCCAGAAAGGGCAGGGCTGTGGGGAGATGAAGACTGGCCCTGCTGCAGCATTGCTGGGGAAGGGAAGACCCTAGAGTGTGGTTGTCAAGTTAAATGCACAAAAAAAAATTACATAAATCATTATATAATTGTTTCATTATTAAATTTTATAGCAAAAATTAATCATGAAATTTTTGAAAGCATTTGAGTTTACTTTCCACTAACTGAAGAATGTAAGAAAAACTAGAGAAGTTCAGGAAATGTTTTTGTTCTCTAGATTTCCTATTTACTTGTACTTCTGCTATGCCCGAATGTCAAATCATACAGTAAGTTAAAATGAAGTTTGCTTACAAATAAAAATCAAATAATAAAACTAGCCAGTGGAATGACATTAGAGAAACCAGGACCTTGTCCACCCAGTCTCGAGGCTAACAAATTCAATCAAGTCTCCTATTAGAAGTCAAAGTGCCAAAAAACCCAAATGAATGCTGCAGCTCTCAGGACTATGGAGTTAAGATGCTAAGGAAAAGGCTGCTGAAAGCAGAGCTCCTTATTCCCTCATGCCTATATGCCATAAAAAGACATTAACAACCATGACTCCTAAGTATTGAATTGGGTGACTTCTTTGTAGTAATCATACAACAACATCTTTCTTATTGTTGTGTCTCTGACAACAGTGTTAATGCAGTTGGATGTGTGATTTACAGTAAAAATTAATTTAGAAAAACCCGCTGGAAAGCAGTTCCACACCATACAACAATGTAAAAAAGTTAGCTCATCATGCCCAGCTGCCCAAAATTTAGGCTTCAGGAGAAGCACTATCCTGATGTAGGTCAGCCTGACACTGGGCTTCTGCAGGACAGAAGGATAAAACCCATCATTATCTCTTCTAATAGTATATCCCTGATTTATAGGCATTTTGCCTTACATACAGTGGTTAGAAGAGAAATTTTTTTAGTAAGAGATATTTGAATCTCACACACCAGTCATATTTTTCCCATGCATAATATTCTGTAATGTTCTGTAAGGCTCTTAGGTAATGTAGAGGCACCAGTCATGGCTGATATGCATAGATTAGAACTGTGGTCACCCCAGGGTTCCTTAAACAGAAAATTAAATGTCTCTAAGCACATACCACCCTCTGCCATTTCTCCTCTAATATGCCCCCATGTTGGAATGCAAAGCAATTTTTCCCCAGGAAGGCTATCAGGGTAGCATCTTTTAACAGAAAGAAAATCTGAGCCTATTTCAAATGGAAGCAGCAGAGCAGGGGAGCCATTCCAAAACTAAGTAGTCACTTCAGTCTTGTGGATCAAAGAGCATTGTGAAAAAACAGATACATAAATATAAATACATGGTACAGAAATAATCTAGCTTCGATGCTATCTCAAATGAATAAGAAAGTATCCCAGTCAGTAAGTATATATCACCAATCAGAAACATTTATTTTTCAGTTTGATGCAACAAACCCCCTTGGTTCTACGAGTAAACACAATAGTAAAGATGATGTATCGAAGCTTTTCAGTACAAGACAAAATCTGTCAAGTTTTGACAGATCTGCTGTGACTTTCTGCTTCTGTCTTTAGGAGATTTTTTTTCTCACTCATTTAAACTCTTTATTCACACCGAGTAATTAATTTTACCACATATTTAAATATTTAAAATGAAACAGTATATTAGGGGTATATAGATGTGATGTGAATCCGTGGAAGGGAGGGATCCGATTCCCTGAGTAAAATTTGATCTGTAAGCAGCACTTTGTAACATAAGGTTGCTACCTTGGAATATTCAAAATAATCTGAATTAAATAGGCAGAGTTATTTACTTATATGATCAAGATTTTCTCTCACATTCTTTGCAGTAGCATATTAAATCCCCATACCTAACTGGATTATATGACTATTTTGGCCAATATATTTGTGTAAGTACAGTATAAACAAATAAACTGTTAACCATGGGTGGTAGCAGTTACATTTTCAAGTGACTTTGACAGAACTAATAAAGTGCTGTAAGCTGGTTATAAGCCTGGGTAGATGACTTTTAAATACTAGAAAAAAAATTTTCCACTGATCAAGAAGGAAGGAAGAAACATCTCAATGCAACACAATCAGTCCCCCACAGAATTTTTGTGTATTATCCATAAAGTAAGTATGAAAAGAATGCAGTCTTCATTCTGCAAGAGAAAGATAAAAATTATAAACTACAATGTATTTATTTTACATGCATATATAGTTGCACATATGTATATACACAGGGCTTCAGAGAACCATTAATACTCCAAGTCCCATTCATATATTTTACTATAATCAGTATGATTATACCATCTTTTGTTAAATTAAATGTATGACTCTTTTTCTCTGTAAGCAGCACTTTGACACTTTTTATATAAAACAGTCTATTTTTACATAGACAGTATAAAACTTTATCAGAGAATACAACTAAGAGTGATTCCCTTAAAAAGTTTAGGTACTAGAAAGGAATAATTGCAATAACAGCACTCACTAATCTGCAGGTAAGAATTAAATGTGTTTTGGTGACACATTCCATTTTCTTATGCATAATATAAAAAATTTATTTGCTTATTACATGGGCAATGTAAAATGTCCAGGTTCATATGCCTAAAATAAGAATTTCTTTTCTTTCAAATTATCACATTTGTAAAAAAAGATGTGATAGTTCAATGCATTCTTCTAAATTACCACTTTAAGCAATAGATGAATTTAAACAGTTAATTGGGTTTGCTTTGAATTTATGAAGTTTTAACATATATAGTTGGAATCATTAATTTAAAAGTTGTCTTTGAGCTATTCTGATTCTATAAAGCACATAGCTGATAGTTTCTCACCAGGTATTTTGTCAGGTACGGTCTCAAGCCTAATAAGGAAGAACCCTATAAATGTCACAGGTGATGTGATTAATAATTGAGAAATATAATGGTCCTCATATCTATTTTTCTTTAAAACTGTTTCTCTGAATATTTTATATGATTTCTCTGTAATCTCAGCTTTCAGTAATTTAATTAAGTAATGATTCGCTTCAGAGCATTTTGTATGGGAGAATAGAAGCCTGTGGACAATATAGGATGAGTAGAGGCCAGCAGTACTCTGACTTCAGTTTCATAATTCATTGCACTTTAAATGGACTTGTGGGTTCATTTTCCTGATTGGCATTATCTACAGATGAACCATGTCAGCTGAAGAAAATTCATGAACTACATCTGTAACTGGGTGGCAGGCAGATTTAAAAGACACAGGACAGGATGGAGGTATTACAGGGCTAGAAACTTGTGAATGTAGTTGATGTGTTTGACCTCGAAGGAAAAGTTCTCTAAGTTCTGTGTCACTGATGCTGAATCAGGCTTAATCCTTACACTCTAAGAAACACTGGAATGAGGCTTTCCATTGNTCAAAAACACACAAAAGAAGACAGGTACAGCATTGCTGACCTGCACTAATAATAAATCGCAGCATTGACTCCCAAAGCCATATCTGTCATGGAAAAAAGTCTCTATAAGCTCTATATCCACAGCATGATGTTTACCACTTGCTTGCATATCATGTGAAGAAGTAGGTACTCTATTATTTATTACTATTTTAAATCTGTTAACTAAAAACTAATAGTTCCTAGTTGTTTTCTTTTCACTTTTTTATTGTGAAAAGAAATAACAGTAATTTTCTGTTTATTTCCTGCATGACAGTTCTAATTTTGTATTTTTTTATTATTATTCTCATCAGTCATTTCTTTTCCATATTGAACAGTCCTAACTTTTAAAATCTCCTAAGATGCATACTATTCCATAACTGTGGACATTGTTCTCGTTTCTTTTCTCTAGTTTTCCTAAGGGACCAGACTGTTTTACTGAGGAATTGAAATGTGGAATCCCTGTGGGTTTTGAAACAGCATGACACATTCTAAATGCTTTTTTTTTTCTTATTGCCTAATAAATTTTAATACCATATTTACTTTGTTGGTTTTCATGACTACCTAGCAGATATTTAGTTAGAAACAGCAACTCAAACTATCCTCCCTGAGTAGTAAGAGTTCATTCTGAGCTCATGGTGCAGGTGCATTTTGGGTAGGTTTTGCCTTTGTCACTCTGCATTGTATTTTTTTAG
>VYZS01054732.1:0-34358 GCA_013400695.1 Neodrepanis coruscans
GGGGGGTCCCCTCACAGCCTTGGCACAGGCCCTTCTGTGACAGCCCCGTGTTCCAAGCAGGACTTGCTCCAGTGACAGGGACTTCACCTTCTGCCAGTCTGCAGACAGTGCAAACCACTCTGGGATTCCTGCCCTGCTCAGGGATTGTGCCTACTGCCCCTGGGGCCTCTGCACACCCAACACTCCCTCTGTGGGAAGAGAGGCACCAGCTGCCAGGCAGGGCAGGGCAGGGCAGGCCCAGCTCCCCCACATCCCTCACTGCAGAGCTTGCCACACTTCTAACAAAACATCCCCGGGACAGGATGGACCACCCAGCCCAACATGCCAAAAAAACATTCCTGACACGACCCTGACAGACTGTGCTGGTTAAAGGAGCCAACCCATGCCCTGTACCTTGGGCAGTGCCTCATCTGCAGCACTCCCAGCCAGTGAGGCTCCCTGATTCACCTCAGTGTTGTCAGGAGCAGTTGTGTGCTCATCTGTTTCTCTCTGGTTTCAACAGGATTAATGATGTCTCCTTTTTGTTGGCTTGCCAGCTCTTTTTGTAATGGATTTGTCAAGTGCTAACAGAACTCTGCATTCCTCTAAGGGACAAGCATCGCAGCCATTTTTCAGATGGTTCTCTACACTACAGTGAGTTCTTTAATACAAAGATATTAAAAATGCTTACAATTTTTTTCCACCTTTACTGCATTTCACTGGCTGTGTGCACAGACTATTAATTCTTCTCGTTTGTGCTTATGAAAGATGTTCTGTTCAAAAATCCAGTGCTCCCCATGGTCCAAGATTCTCAGCAAACTGCATCTTTGAGTGATGCGGTGCTTGCCCCACTTCTTGCTAAAATAACAATTATACTTTGTTCTTTGCAACACACTGAACAATGCTGTGAGTTCTCATGGAGTGCAGGCAAAGTAAAAACATGAAAATAATCTAGAAAATTAGGAGCATGCAGAGGACAGAGCCAGGGTCTTTCAGATGTGCCCAGTGACAAAATGGGAAACCTGGAATTCCATTCCATCCATCACTTCCCTACTGAGAGGGGTGGATGGACACTGGAATGTGTTGGTCAGGGAGGCTGCAGAGCTTCCACTCTTTGGAGAGGTTTAAACCTGGATTCAGTGTGCTTCTGGTCATCGGCTATACCTGATCCTGCTTGGATCAGACCTCGGGGGCTGGGGAGGTCCCTCCAGCCTCAGCTGCAACACCCGACTGAAACCTCCCTCACACCGGAAACCTGTAGCACAAGGGCTGTTTAGATCAGAATCTTTGCACAGCAATTCTGCCAGCCTTGCTCATGCAGTTTAGCAGTTTAAGAACATAAAATAAAATGCTAAACTGTTTCAGTTATCTCTCAGTTGCCACACTAATGAACTCAAATGAGTCAGAAGAACATGCAATCCTTTCTACCTGGCTTTTGAAACAGAAGCAAAACCATACGAAGGAAGCTTTAAAATCTAACAAACAAACAGTGAATGAAATCTGCTGAAAGCATGCTCAGATTGGAGCTGGGATAAGCTGCAGAAGCATTTGAAGGAGATTTAAATGTCTGTAATAACACCACTGAGGTTTTCTGAACAGAAATGAGGTAACAATCACATTACATAACAAAAAAAATTGCTTTCTGTAAGCTTGAGTTTTCCTACATCCCACTTCACACTCCCTTCAATCTCTCTCCAACACTGAGATCAATATCACTGTAACAGGCTCAGGACATGATGCAGCTTCCGTTCCCTGCATGCCTGAGAACTCTCCTGATCCTTCACTGGTCTTCTCTGGCTATTAATTGAGCTATCAGCCAGGGATATTTTTTGATTGTTTGATTGCAGTCATTAGCATGGTGAAGTCATTACAGTGGTCTCAACTAAAGCAGCAGTTCCCTGACACTTCAAGGGAACCACTGCCTGGAAATGGGTGTAGAGAACAGAGTGGGAATCCAGAAGAGAGCCTGAAGGACACAAACCCACTAAAGCAGTGAGCAGATACAGGCACTATCCTGGTCTGAAATCATCTCAAGCCTCCTTGTAAATTCATTCTGATTATCAGTGGTTTGTGTGGCAGCGTTACACCCCGAACTCGTGCCAAGCTGTGATCACCTTCCCTGGTTGTTTCCACACGTCTCTTCCATTACAGCCTTTTGATTCAAGTCAGAAATCAATATTGGGGCACAATCTAGATTTTTGACAGGTTTTGTACAGACAAATAAGCATAACCAACCATCAAATCCAGAACTTCACTCAGTTGACAAAGCACTTATCATCCAACAATGTTCCCCAGACAGAACTGATCAGCCAATAACTCAGTGTGTATCTCCACTCCTCCTACAGTGCTCCCTACTCTGCCCTAAATCACTAACACACACATTTACTCAGAGGGCAGAGTCTGCTTTCCATTTTCATCTACTCAGGATTTTGAATGTATGAGCCCATTGCCAATCAGGAAAATGGGTAATGAGAATGCCAGAGGAGAGTGTCATTGTACCACAATTGCTTACCATACTCAGTTATTATTTTCTGTAGGCAGCACATGAAGTCAGTTTAGATTATCCGTGCCCTCTCCCGTGTTTATTTAATCCATGACTTTTCAATAAGGCAAAAGAGAATTCACTTCCTCTAAAAATAATTCATAATTGCAACAAAAAAAGCCACATAATTGAAAGAAAAGAAAAGGGGTACAATTGGCAAAAAACAGGAAAGCAATGTTTACAAAATTTGTATAAAGTGTGATTCCACAGGCTGGCCTTATGCCATGGCTTTGACCACGTGAAGAGTTAAAGTCACATCGGACAAAATGTTCTGAACAGAGCTGAGCTACACTGAAATGTAAGAAATAACAAAAATTAGACATTAATCAGCTGATTCAAGTGTGAGTATATTTAAATTTTAAACCCCATTTGAACATTTAAACCTTCTGTGCTAGAGAGCAATTCTAGTCCCACAGTCCCTACTCACTTTGTGGGTCAGGCTGCCTGGGCAGGGAAATGGCTCCCGGGAGCCCCATCCACAGAAGAGATTCCCAAACCAGTCCCTGTCCAATCTTAATTCCTGGTGACAAAGGACAGAGCAGCCAAAGCCTCCCCTGCATCTCCCAGGCACAGCTCCCTGCACTGTGCAGTCCCACCCAGCACTGCTCCCACAACAGGGGCAGGCAGGGAAACAGGGAAATGCAGCAGGACAGCTGAGGAATCTCTGCAGCATTTCCATCCTTTACCTGTTTTGCAATATAAGTGACCACCTGATGCTGAATTGCCAGGATTCCTACAATTGAAGCTTGCCAAGAAAGCTTACTGCATTCATCAGGCTTTTATTTCCAGAGGGTCTGGAGAACAAAAAAACTTCCCAAACAATAATTCTGCTTCACTATGGCAGCAATCTGGGAGCACAGACTGCACAAAAAAACTAATGTGTTCTTGATTGCATTCTTTCATTCCTAGGAGTGCAAAATCAGAAGGGTAGATTTTACTGTGTCAACAGTAAATGTTTTATTTAAATACTAAAAAGAAATCCTGGTAGTTAAACTAATATTGAAAACACACTGAAACCTGGCTCCCCCACTGCCTGTTCCACAAAGCAGCTTACATTTGAGCAGTGCAAGCACTGCCAACATTAAGTTCTGAAAGTTTTTAATTACAACTGGCATTTAAGTACATTTCACAGTTCATGTATTATTAGAGGAGCTTTTGCCAAGTGAATTATTAAATTGCTGTACTGAACAGAATGTGTACATACCTATTTTCAGTTCATTATTTAAATATTGCATATTAAAATAATGTAAAGTACACTACAAACTAATTAAAGTAATAAATTAGTTCTTTCACTGTAACATCTGAATGGTAATAACGTGTTTACCATTTTCTTAATGCTACAGATACATCTCTTTTAAAGATAAAACCATTTGAAAGACTGTCCTTGGGAACTCCCATTAAATTAGCACATGGTAAAGCAGTAGCAGGTAGGGTTTTCTCTTGAAGCAGCACTGACTTACATTGCAAATAGATCCTAAAGCTGCCTACAGTGACATGAGAGGTGTCATTGAGCTCCTGAGCTGGATAAGCAGGAGCACAGGACACTGGTGTGGGGAGGGTCACACAGGGAGCAACACAAGCCTTTGGACACAGAGGCAAACATGCACTGGGAACCAAAGGGACACAGAATGCCTGGGAGGACCAGTGTCACAAATGACTACCCAGAGCTCAGGTCAGTACACTCATCTGTGCCACACAGATATACTACGATGCTAGAATTCAAATTCTAAGCAAAATTTCCCAATAATCATGTGATAAAGCTAGTACTGCTTCTCATAACTGAGGGGAGAAAAGGAAAATCCTCTGAGATCCCCATCCTGATTCTCTCTAGCTCACTCTTTCAGCCTTAGAAAATGACCTAATCCTAACACCCTTGCAGAATCTCAGAAACATTTCTGCTCACCTCTCCGTATTTTTGTTGTGGTTTGCAGATATTTTCTTCTTGGAGCTGTTCATAACAGATTCTAAGAATGCCTGGGAAAAATATTTAGAGTGTCTTTTCGAGAAAAATAACTTCACAAATGAAGTGCTGTGTGTCACAAGAAGTACCACAGAGTTTGGCTGGCCATGGAAGCTGGATTTCAGCACTGAAGACAGAGCCAGCCTGTTCATGGCGGGGTCACAGCAGCAGCAGCAGTAGGTCAGGGTGTGTGGCCACAAACAGCCAAATGGGATACGAGATTCAAATACTAATTAAAGGAATTCAGCATAAAAACCTTCAAGGATAAAGAAAGGAAACACACAATGTGCCTCCACACATTGGCCCCACAGTTCCCACTGGTTGTTCTGCAAAGCAGGTGGGAAATACCAGTGAGCAAGAGCCACAAAGCTCTACCTCACATTTCCCAGTGGGGCCAGCACAGAGCACCTGAGCTCAGTGTTGGACTGTGCATGTCATTGGCGTAACACTGGGCACCTCATCTGCACCAAAAATCCGTGTGAGTGCCAATAAAATTGCTGCTGTGTGGCAAAGCTCTGTGTTGGGCTACTGGAAGTACCCTTGAACCAGAGAACAAGTCCAGCAGCTTTTTGGCCCATCCAGATAGAGCCCAAGTAGTCCTTGAGAACCACGAAATAAGCTCTGGAAAGGATGAACACTGAATTGTAGGAGACGCTGCATCTGCTGCCTTCCCATAGGGCTGTTCAGTCACCTCAGTCTCTCCTACAGCTCCCACAGAGCTGGGGGGGCAGGAAGCTTGGCATCAGCAGAGTCCAAAAGCACATCAAGGAATGTCCACACCCAGATAACCAGACTGATCAGCTGCCTGGATGAGCTCCACTCCTTCCTTCCCTCCTTCCCAACCCCTCTGCGTCATCATCATCTTCTCTGCTCAGTGTCTTGCTGAATATAGAATTGAGAGTTATCCCATTTATGGCAAGTCAGTGATACCTCTTCATTCTTCCAGATGGAAGACACAGGGCACAGAGGGAGAAAAAAGTGCCTCTCAATTGCAAATTTGGATTTAAACCACGTCAACCATGACATTTTTCCTTCTCATTTTTAAAATAAGGACTGCAGCCTCAGAACAGGTTTGTGACCTAAGGAATCCTGTTTATGGAGAAAAAGACATTTTAGCCTTTCTAGCTTGTCCTGAAAAACAGAAATAAAAAAAGTAGACGTAAAAGGTGATCAAATGATAAGAAGTTATGGACTAAAGAAATGACAGGATTGCAACATCAGCTCTTCAGTAAGGATATTCCTCTCAATTCAGTTCCTAATGGACGTATCATCCAATGAGGAAGATGACTTAATAAATTTGGCAAACTTTTTATTTCCCCACACAAGAGCAGGTCATTACTTTCTATCTCCTCTAGAACTGGCCAAACTGAGATCACTAGAACATTAACATGGAAAACTCATTAAAAGGTGACTTTCATTGCCAGCAGTGCAACCTCTTTACTTGCAGTCAGCTCAGTCATTAATACTTCAGATAAAAGTAGCAAATGCTGATCTGTGTCTCCTGCCTGAGCAACTCCCTGCCATTCTGACATGGAAAAATAGGAAATCTTTTTAAGAAAAGGGGAGGGGAACGTAGAAGAAAATACAGGATAAAGACTCAGTCTTCCATAGAAGAGCAAGGATTCACTCAGATAATTTCTCTCAAGGTTAATAGAAGTTAAGCACATAAATTACACTTGGGTTAATGGGATAATAAATGCCATAGACTTAAACATTTTACAAATGAAACAGGACAATAAAAGCCTGTGTTACAAAACTAACCCCTTTTTATTTTTACTTCACTAATTATATAGAAATGTCTATTCAATGACTACTAAAAATTCTACCCCAACAAAGCTAACATTGCCAAGGAAACTGGGATGTATAGGAGACCTGCTACTGATGTGTAATTGTAACAACTAAAAATTAAAAGAAAACAGAAATACTTGCACTATTGAAACCCACTACAGACTGAAATATAAAATTAACAGTGTTATTCCTGGAAATACAGTAAGAATAGAAAGTGTTTGCATGTATTCCTAAATGGAAAGCTAATGAGATGAGCACCTCAGGGTTATGAATACTAGAATTTATAAATGGAATAAAAAAATTAAAATGCATATTAAGAGCAGTCCCTGGAGTCTGAAATATTACAGAGTGGAGGATTTTGTCCAAACAATGTGAAAAAGCCATCACTTTTCAAATTTAGAAAGTGCTTTTTTTTATAAGCATCACATGTATCTTTTTCTTTTCTCACATGAGAGTAACCTCATGAACTGCCACAAATGTTTAAAACAGTCAATGTGTCAGGGACTCGCTGTGGGAGGAAGGTGCAAGGTGGCTCCATATTGCACATCATGATCAAGCAGCAACACTAAGCAAGAGCCACTGCTGTCCATGTTTCATTCAGACACTGGTGCCAGCAGCCCAGAGCTGCCCTGCTCTCTGCACTCTGTGGTGCAATCCTTAAAATCCTGTGGGCTTCAGGATTCCAAATCCCTGTGAACACCTAATTGGAAATATAAACCCCCAACCCCCCCATGACAGGGTTGAGCAGCCCCTCCAACAGCAGGTCAGCAGTGAGAAGGATGCTCCCTCTCCTTACGGACAGGACTGAGCTCTCCAGTCCCAGTGAAGAACTTGTCTGTTCTACTGTCACAGGGACTGCAGCCACTCCTGAGACCACCAGTTGCACATAAATTTATAACATCAGCGGTTACCAACATCCACATGTCGACAGCAAACCATTGTGATGTTAGCAGGTGGTGGTCCAAAATCTCCTGTAACTTTCAGCTCTATAAACCTGCACTTTTTTCTCTGACTGTGGATCCTTTGACCCTGAAAACTTCTAAACAGCACCTGGAATCACATCCAGACTCCACAGGGGCTGGAATGACAGACAGCAAATGGTAAAAGCTAACAGTTTCTGCATCTGACTGGCTTACTCAAGACCTGTGAGAAGCATTAGAGCAGTATTAGAGCATTTGGCAATGGGATAATTAAGAAATAATACATTTACAAATTTGTTAATCTCAGAAGATAATCTCCTTTTGGCTGTGATTAGAAAAAGAATGGAAGTTCACATCCCCAGCAGATTTTTGACTGCTATTCTTGAGCTGCTTGTGCTCCACAGGCTACCTCAAAGAGGTAAAAAAATAAAATCAGAAAAGTGGCTAATCATTAACATTGATCATTAACAGAACACTGTCTTTAGCTATACAAATGTCTAGATCTAAAAAAAGGATAAGAGAGAAAAGCATTTGAGCACAACCCTCAGTCATGACCTGAAGAGGAGCAAGACACTGCTTTCAGAGAGGAAAATGGGATGGGATCAGTACTGATAAAACTTGGGATCCAATACAGGAGCAATGTCTGTTCCCTGGAGCTGATGCCAGATAATCATAGAATTAACAAGGTTGGAAAAGACCATTAAGATCATTGAGTCCAACCTACATCACATCATCTTTGCTCAAGGCTGTGTGTGAACAGATCACTTCTCACAGCTTGTCCCTAGAGTTTTTTTCTCTTCTCAGCCAGCACTATTGAGAACATCTCTCTGTTCCTGACAACGGGAGTGTCAGCATTTTATTAACATGTTTAAGTATTATGTAGGCTTAAATACTCACACATGCATGACCTAAGTAGGTTGAGTTTCTATTTACAACTGCTTAGCTAAATTTGCTGTCCTTTTATATACAGCACTCTCTCTTCTAGTCCTGTCTGCCACCATATGGAGGAGACCTCTTTTGATCCTTTACTACTTCTGCAAAATTTTAACACAATGTATTTTGCCTGAGGTGCCACTTCCCTCAGTGAAGAAGATAATTCTAAGAAAATAGGGTTTGCATGAGCTGTCAGCTTGTCCAGCTACCCACTCTCAATTAATCTGGGGGATCACCAGAAAATTTTAACTAAATTTGAGAGATAAGTGTATGTCTCAAACTCACTCCAGATCCTAAAAGCTTTGGCAAACCCAGCAGATGGGTGAGGGAGCAGGCTCCAGCCTACCTGAGGCACCATCTGCTCCCCTCATTAGCTGAAGTTTTGGGCTGCAGTGAGTTATTCCAATGGATCTCAGAGCTGACAGGTCAGTTCATGGTCTCCTCTCATGCAGGGCAGCCTTAAGCCCCCTGTTCCCAAAAGCCTCGGGTAGGCAGAATGTTCTTTTTTTTTTTCACATTCACTTGTAATATTTCAATAGTGATCTCCTCTGGCAGCCAAAGCATTTAAATCAGTGGCTTAACTATGTGCTGAATAGGGAAATAATTTTTTTTCCCCTGAGTTTACTGACACATCCTTTCTTAAAATACAGGAAAAGAGAAGGAAGGCAGTCTGCAGCTTTATACATTTGCAATATCCCAGCTAATTCCATCTAACACTTTTCTTTCTGAAATTAATTTATCTTAGTTTCTGCCAGGATAAGGAATGCAAGAGTTGCTCTCCCAGAAACCACAATGTGTTGCAAGAGATTTTAGCACTGGAGTGGGGATTAATCCTGCAACACAAAAGGAAGAAGAGAGGAGATTTAAAGGCAGGCAGGTACACAGCTTTGTGCTGAGGAAGAAAAAGCCCACGCTAAGCATCACACACAGCAGATCAAACTGCTCTTCTGTCTGCTGCTGTAGGTCTTCCCTTGAGTGTTCTTTTAAAATTGTTTTACATGAAGATGGAAAGTACTGGATTACAAATATTTTAAGGTGCATTCAATAGAAAAATAATGTTTGGAAAGCATGCAGACACCTCGACTGAATTTCTAGATGGATTACAGCAAGTACCTCAACCCTTCAAAGCCAACTGTGAGGCACCTCCTCACCCTCTGAAGAGATCACTCCTCACTTCCCGCCTTACCTACCCTGTGACATGGAAAAATTTACTTCTCTATGTTGTATAGAAAGAGGATTTTTACATGGAAAGAGATTATTTTACAGTGTCTGCTCCAGAACCCTGGCAGGGGTCAGACCCTCACAGTACAAAGCACACTAAACTGAGTGACTCTTGATCATCCATTCAAGTGTAACCACCCAGGGTTTTGTTTGTTTGCTTTCTCATGGCAAACAGGGGTGTTAAAGGCATGTGTACCAGGCTCATTTCCTCTCCAAGAATGTGCAGTGCATCCTCTCCAGCATTTCTGTTTCACACTATTTCATGAGACAACTACCATATGGCCCTCATGATTTATTTCACCTGAGCTTGAGTTGTTCCAAAATTCCTCCTTAGAGACTCTGATTTCTGCTAAGGATGCACATTGATCTCCTGTGAGATAATACATGGAATAAGAATTTGAAAGTCCTTTCCCCAGGTAAAAACTGCTATAAATAATAATTTAGCTTCTCTACTGCTTTACTACTTAATTGCTATCACCTCCTGTCAGTCACAAGTCCTAGAGTCTCACCCATGGCATAAGTGCTTCTAATGCATTTAAAACAGCTTTAAATCACGTATTCTTTAGTCTGCCGTGCCTTCAGTTTGTTGTTGACAGAGAAAAATAATTATATAAAAGTTAGGTGATATCATGTGTTTATTGCAGTAATTGAAACAGTGCACAGCCTGTCAGATACCACATATATTACACTGTGTGTGCCATCACTTGCTTTCACAGATGATGTCAATAGGCACATAAATGCTGTGGATTTCTCTGAAACCTCCTGCTGTAGCAAAGGAGATCTCTGTCCTTCTCAGATACAACCTCCTCACAAGCATACCTGGGGTTTACTCACAGCTAAATCATTAGACCAACAACACTGCCCCTTTGGCAAAGTGACATGAGTAATATTTCCTTATGCTAAACTTGTGAAATGTAAAACATTAAGTCAGTCAATGGCCAAAAAGAAAAGGTGAGAGAACAACCCCAATCTGATTTCCAGCTCCACACTCATTCAGAGACAGATCTACTTTTTACCCATCTCAGGATCCCTGTCAGGATGGGCTTTATCTGTGTAAATTGGCTCACTGGACTGAGAGCTCTTTCACCTGACAGCTCCCAGCAGCCACTCTCCACATCCAACATGCTGTAGTTGCACAGTCCAGACATGTAGAAAGACAAGTCTCTAAAATGAACTGTAACTGGGCAAACTATAAGTTTTCAAATACGTCTTCCCATCAAACCCAAAGAGAACCCATAGATACAATCAGAATCATTTCTCTGAAAACCAGTGAGCTCCTCACCCAATCTCAGCTTCCGTCCTCCAGCCCTCTGAGCTGTGGAGCTGATCAAAACAAGGTCACAATGAGATCCTTCCTTAATGAAAAAAATGTTCCTTTTTCATTCCTCTTTTCTGGGAAACAGATGAGTTGTTTTTGTTCAAATGTTCAACATTTTAACAAAGATCCCTTTGAAGGCCACCCTTAAAAAGTATAGGCCTAATAGGTTTAAGTTTCAAACAGTTCCAGGTTACTGCAAACAGGTCAAAATCAAAAAAAATTTTCAATGTTCAATGCATCTGTAAAAATTTTAAGCTATACAGAAACAATGCAAGTACTCCAACACCGGCTTGTTGCTTCTTGTGGGGAAGAAAAATAGAAGAAACAAAGGGAAAAATGACTCATAGGTTGACAGTTCTGGAATAAATGGCCCTTCCACCTCTGGCTGTGCAGGTAAGAGACACAAACATTGCAGAAAGAAAGGTCTAGGTAACAAACCACTGAACACCCCCCAGCTCCAGAGAACCACTTCTGACTGCTCCTGGCTCCAGGGAAGGCTGCCACAGGAGCCAGGGTACTCCCCACTAACTCAAGCCCAGACAGTTTCTAACCATGAAGTGTTTAGATTCAAACCTTCCTATGCCAGAACAGGAGACAGAAGGGCTTTTTTGTTACTACTAAGTGAAAAACTAGTATCCACATCAAAATTCTTCCTCACAGAACAGGTTTTACTGTGCTTTCTTACATGTAGAAAACCTAAATCAAGTGTTTAGTATTTCACCAAAAAGTGAGGGCTCAGCAGAGAGAATGTTGGTAAAGTGAGAATAACACACTGTGCACGCTCTCAGATGTTCATTTCTGTGCAAGTTAAAAATCACAGAGAGTAGCTTAAACAAATCTTAACATGCCTCTCATGCCCAGAAATGGGATTCCTCCTACAAATGCCTTAGGCAGGAACATCACAACACCTTCCTCTTGTGTCCAGGCTCCTCCCATTTTATTCTATTCTCTTACTCAAAACACCCAAGTATTTTCATCTTTTTTCACCTCTGAACACCGGAAATCACCTTTCAGAATACTGTGAAACTTCCATAGAGGCAAATAAGTTATGGAATCCATTGTTTTAAGTATTAGAAAGCAATCTTAAAAAATAAACAGAAGGATATTATTTGCCTGAATACAGACCAGCTTTAATCTAAAAAACTTCATTTTGAATTTGTCAGCGAGAAACAGATTTGTGGTGGGTTTTTAACTGAACGTACCTTTGCTTTCAGCTCAGCACAGATCTCCAGTTGCTTTTGTCTGGAGTCAGCCAGCACCACTTCTGCCTCATGAGCAGCAGCAGCTTCAGCAGCAGTTGCCACTGCCC
The DNA here is from genome assembly GCA_013400695.1 of Neodrepanis coruscans. Taxonomy (NCBI): domain Eukaryota; kingdom Metazoa; phylum Chordata; class Aves; order Passeriformes; family Philepittidae; genus Neodrepanis; species Neodrepanis coruscans. The sequence goes on from VYZS01054732.1 coordinate 11,971, forward strand.
TAAGGACAAAGGCTTTCCTGGCCTGAGCCCAGTTTAACAGCAAGACTCTGCGCTGATTCCTAATGGATTGGTAATGATCCCAAGCTTTCTCATGAGCAACCTGAAAGAGAGAAGCATTTCAGAAGGGTTTGAAAACTATGCATTATTTAAATAAAGTAATTCTAGGCATTCTTGCAAACTTTGAATATGATTGCTTTATTTTATCACCAATATTCACATGCAATCCACAATGCAGGGCCACGTGCCAGGGAATTTACAGGTGTCCCTGGGTGGTGACCCCCCTCCAGCCTTGCCCTCTCTGCTGCACCTCAAGCCACTCCAGCATCCTGCTGGCCCACTGCTGTTTGCTGAACTACACTTTTGCAATAGGAATAAATTAAACAGAGAAAAAGGACACCAATGACAGCAATTGTACAAACACAGTACAGGTGAGAATCAGCTTCACTTCTTTCCTAAAAGGAGATTTGGAAAGAGAATTTTAGCTTGCCAGACAGCAAAATGCCACCACCAGTGTCACCACCCAGCAAAAACAAGGAGTGTTTAGTCCAAAATACACCTTCTTTAGCCTAATACAATAAGGTTCCCAAAGACATTTAAGCTTTAAGACTTGAACAGAAGTTGCAGGTAAGGCTGCATAGACTGAGGGAGTAGAATCTTGAACCTGTCTTATATTCCCCAAAATCCACATTACAGGGATGAAGGAGATTCTAGAGATGGATGGCTGCTCACAAGTGCCAAGGGGATGATTCCAGTTGCTATTTCCAGGCTTCTGGCAGGGGCTGCTGCCAGTGCCTGGCTGACAGATATTTCCATCAGCTTGTGGCTGGATGAAGATGGCCCTGGATCTTCCCTTGAGTCAAATACACAGGGCCACCACCTCAGCAGTTCCCTCTGCCAGGGCTGCTGGCCCAGGGCTGCTCCCCAGACTCACAAGCTCCCAAAGCTGAGACACTTGTAAGCACAGCATGGAATGGAGAGTTTGTTCCTCCAAAAAGAGACCTCTCTGATGAGCTGCTATGGGATCAGGCACCGGGAGCTTCCACTGACCATTGTGTGTGGAGAGGAGGCCCAGAAGACTCTCAGGCTGATATTCCAACCTTACACACACATTTTAAGAACAGGTTCTTGGCACTGTTTTAGCATTTCTATATTTGTCATGCTAATACACATATTAAGAGATATCAATTCAATGTAGAATTAGGAATTTTAATTTAACATTTTTAAATTTTAAATGGACCTTCAAAGACTTAGAGAGAGCCATTAATAGTGGCTGTGCTTAAAATACACCTCCGTTGTCCAAAGCATGTGACTATTCAGGCCAGTTCTCCAAGGCAAAAGTTCCAAAATTCACAAGAACTTCATTTTTAATGAAACTCTGGCTAATTATAGGTATCACTTCACTGTCACTCCTTTGCACTAGACACTCCTCAAAACCAGGGAAGTAGATGGTCTAAAAATACAGGCAGAGATAAAAAAACCCTCCTGCTTTCCTTATGAGTTCCTAAAGTGTTCTGGCCTTGAAATGGGTTTCTCTAATAGTGCTGTGTGCTTATTCATGTAGAGTATAAGAGGAATCAGCAATCAATTTGAAAGGCATTACACATATAAAAATAGCCTCTCCCTGAGAGCAGGAGATAAGTTTCCACTCTTCCTGCTATATATTTGCCACAGAACAATTAAAATAACTATTCCTAGACAGTGTGATAAGGCTGTACATCCTCGTGAAAAATAAAAACACCAAGAGAATCAGAGTAGCATGACATAGCTATAAAACTGCACAGCAAAAGCAGTGCTAACAGATAATTTCTATGTATTTGGCTGTAAGAGGATGTGGAACTATAAAATCTCCCCAGGGCTTGTTGTAAAGAGACAACAGGCTTTAAAGCTCCTGTATTTTGAAAACAGGGACATTTCTTCACTGTGAAGAATAAAATCCATAATTAGGCAATTTTAAACCAAAATAAACTTTTATAAACATACTTTATTACAACCGTTCAACACATAATTTATGTAAGAATTTCTATAATTGAAGGAATATTTAAACCAACACTGACCAGCTCATGCCTGGATTTGTGGGGAAGGTATCTCTGCAGCACATCCAGGTACAAGGTCCTTCTTCTCTGAAGATCACTTGGATACTGATTGATAACAGTCTGGAAAACCCACTGATCTTCTTCCTTCCAGTCAATGTTCCTACAGGAATGCAAAACAATCTGGCCCAGTATAAATTAACCACTGAAAAGGATGAGTTTGGTTCTGGTTTATTTTTACAGCCCAGGATTCAGTGGACTCACAGTCCTGCTGCTGTGAACTGGATGTTGGGTCAGAGCTGAGAAAATTAGAGTTAATGAAACAAAACAAACATACCTTGCCTTGCTAATTTGACCATTTATTGTGTCATCATTTGAGTAAGTTGTTCTGTTTCTAACCTGGCTTTTTACTGGGGAATGACACTGTGTTCCAACATGCCAGTTAATGAGTGATCAGTCACCCCAAGGGAAAACACAATGTGAAAAAGGAAGAAGATGATCAGACTATCAGACTCTACCGTAAGCACTAAATAAGTTATCAAAATTGAATGAATGAAGTGACAATCCCTGTATGCAGCTAAATGAGGAACTAGTTTAAAACCAAACTCCTAACAACCATAAACTGACCAGCAAGGCATAAGGTTCACTATTTTTTAGAACAGGAGCTGTAGTAATCAGCTTGAATTCATCTATCTTGGAAAATTAGAGTAGCAAGTAACGTCCAGCTAAAACAGAGTACCACGGGCCTGGATTCAGTAGCCCAGATTTTACCCTCAATCTGAACTCCTGGCCCTGAAGGGATTAATGTCAGGCTGTCACTGTCAGCATTAACATCTGAGCAGCAACACTGAGTCAGACCAAAAGGTCTCTTTAGCCCAGTGACCTGGTTTCAAAGTGACTAAGAGCCTGGGGATAATTAAAAGAAGGCAATCATGAGATTCTGTATCCTTTCCACCCCAAATTCCTGCTGCCTCCAGCTGCTGCAGTTCCTGGACTGCCTGAGCCAGCAGTGGTGCCTCTGTGTTCCATACACTGCATCCAGTGAGGAGTTGGAACAGCCTTATCCCTATGCAGGCAGAAAGAACATGCAATTAATATTAAACTCGTTGTTATATGATCCAGTAGAGAAAACAGTGAACAAAAACGTTAAGAAACAAATGTGTAACCCAGTTTAACACAACTTTTCTGTAACACAGTTTGCAGTAAACCTGCAGTGCATTGTCCCCATTGCACAGCACTGGGGACACTGAGGGGACACAGGGCAACATCTCCACATCAGCTTTTTAAAGGGAAAGCTTCACCTACAGACATGCCAAGAACTCAGAGAAACAATATTCCATTTCAACAAATCATTTCTGGCAAGTTAGGTGACAAGTTTACAGGACAGAGTTTTCACCTATTTTCCTCTCTTATGGACTACATGAAAAATCAAAAAAATATTTCTAGGACCCAGGAGTTTGCTATTAAACCCAGCCCCCTTGAAAAGAAATGGAGACAGCCTTGAAACAGGGAGGAGCAATGATCCAGATCCTGTAAAAACTTTTCAACCACCAAGCAAAGGCTGGAGACAACCTAGAAAGTGAAATTACATGAGGCAAAGCAGAACAGTGATGAAAATGTCTTGATAGGTGCCTGTTGAATTTCCCAGGCAGACAATGAATACAGATGACTCAGCTGGGGGTTCAGACCCTGAGCCTAAAGCTGAAGTAGTGCCCCAGAAGGGAAATGGAGCTAAGGAATCCTTCCAAGAGGGAATGGTGCTGTAACATCCCATAACCTCCACACTGCAGGACTGGAGTGGCAGCCCCTGAGCTGAGGTGGCATTGGAAGGATGGGCTATTTCTGCAGCATTTACTGCCCCTAAGAGAAATGTCTCACAGCTGATCCTTGGGCATCAGTCTTTTAAACTCCTCCCTCTTCTTTACAAGGAGCCTTTCTATGAAATCAGTTCAGTTATTAATTTTAGAATCTGTGTGTTATAACTTGATATTCTGAAGCAAGGGATTTCTGAAAAATAATGAACAAATTATTCTTTGCTATGATTTAAACCTCTCTCACTGTAACTGCTCCTACTGATCTGAACTGAGTACAAAAATACTTTTTAAGGTAACAGCTAGAATCCTTGTCTTTCCAGCCCCAACATTTTATTCATTTGTCTATCAGAAGATTCACCATAAAACCCTTGCAGCCTTCACTCAGAAGGAATACCAGCTATCCTAAAAGTGTTTACTAGTTTGTGGGTTAAATTTTGAGCCACCTCTTGTAATATTGGAAAGAAATGAGTAACCCTCCTCTGAGTCCTACACACTTCAGTGTGGTGACATCTGAACACATTCACTTCAGTACAGTAATGAGACAGTTCTAAGAGCTGAGATTTGCTTTTGTAACCTTCTGCCTTAGATATTTCTGACAAAACAGCTTGGTGAAAAAATAGAGTCTTCTGCCTCCAAGATGAGTAAGGCAGAGTGAGATACATCTTGGTCAGGCAACGTTACATCACTGAGGGAAAGATGCACCAGCTGCTGCACCAGCTTCTGCCTCCTCCATCTCACACATCTCTCAAGTTCCCTCTGACTTAAATTCCTCTAATGGCCAGCTAATGATCAATCTCTTCACTGCTCCAAACAAGGAGCAGAAATAAAGGTTTATGGAAGATCCTCTGAGGAGCAATCAGCGGGAGCCAAGCTACAAGTAGTTTATTGTAAGTAGGGACTCACTGACTGCCAATGCCTTGGTCTGTCAGCTGTGCCAAAATTTGTCAGCTGTGCTGAGATTTTGTCAGCTGCTCATAGACAAACAGCACCAAAAAAAAAAAAAATCAGCATGACCCAACCCAGCATATTCACAGCCACTAAACACACTCAGAATTTCAACATATCCTGCTGAGTGAACCTGAGACGGCACCTCACTGACAATTCTGTGAAATTCCAGAAAGGAACAGCTCATCTACAACAAGTCTGAAAACTGCCAACGCATTTGACATGAATATTTAAGGTTGTATCAGGTTTCTGCAGTGTCAAGATATTGACAAACGTTTGCCAAGCTGAAAGCACGACCCAAATTTAAATGTAGCGCTTGCTTTCCTTGTGTGCAGCGCTGTACCAGAGCACAGCGCAGGCTTTGGTTTGTTTCAGAGCTGAAACACAGCAATTGTCTTGTGTGCAACAGCCCCGAGGCAGCCGCTGCCTTTGAAACAGATTTACCCGGCATTAATCCCTGGCTTTACAAGTCCCGAAGAATACAAACAGCTCCGAGGGGAAGCTCCCTGTCCCCTGTAATCCCCACAGATCCCTTGCAGCAGCAGCGTGTGCTGGCACCGCTGTCGTGTTGGATCTGCAGACACACTGCCACAATGCCAGCCCCTGCTATTAATTATGGCACTGCCAATTATGGTACCAGAAACACCCCAGTAACGGGCCTGGAAAGAGGAGTTAAATTTATTTGACTTGGTCCTACTCTGCCATTCATTTGAAAGGATGCTGCAGAGGATACAGTGCTGAGTCTGCAATACTCCATTCATCCTTCAGTGATTTAAATAATTCAGACTTCCTTGGAAATTGTGGCAAAAATATAATCGGGCTTAGAGAATCAGCAGCTGTAACACACCCATCAGTTCCAAGTCCACAATTTCTGGGATAGCTTAGAATCTGGGTATTTCCCAAACAAAAAATTTGTGCTTCAGCAGCAGTAAAAGAAACTGAATTAGTTTATAAAATATTATAATCCTACACTAAACTTGAAAAAAACAAAATTCTTCCAGTTCTAAAAGCAATGACCCCTGTCATGTGCATTTTAGTGGAACTGAAAAGCACACAGAATGGACCAGAATATCACCTTATTCCGAATTTTCTTCTTTGGGCATTCTATGCACATTTTCCAAATTCTGTTCCAGGCAGTCTGAACAGTTAACAAACGGGATGTGCAATGTCAGATAAGTATTCACTGAAGGTTTCTTCACTGTACATTCCAGCACATGATGAGAGATGAAGGACAGAGCAGTAATCCCCAGCTGAAGTGACCACGCTGCCATGTTATCACAGAATCAAGTTGTGCCAATGAGCAACTTCTCAAATCACAAAAATGAGGGCACAAAATGTTGCAGGAGGATATTTGGTCTCTGTGAGTACAGAGCAATGACAATAACTGCAAAGGCTTCATTAAGGCTGTATTAATCAGCAGAGCACAGGGGATACACACCAAGGTCAAGGACTTGTCACTCCATTTCTGACAGCATTATCTGTGCCACTTGGATCACAGGCAGCGTGATGAATTATAGAATACTTCAATCAAAAGGCTGCATCTCTGCAAACTCATAGAATATTTCCATGCAAATTATCCAATGTAAATGTAAGAAGTGACAAAGAGTGTTGTATCTTTCATAAACCCAGATCTTGGAAGTAAGCAATGCTACAAGAACAAAATCGTGCTTTTTTTTTTTTTTTTTTTTTTAATTGAAAACACACTTTTAATGTTGTTCTGGATAAAACCACAGAGACATAAATGAGCAATACATTAAAGATTTAGGGGCCAGAAGGCAAGCAAAAACCCCAAGATCTGTCTTCAAATAAACTGCCCAAGATAACTGCTGATGGATCATTTATGATTCCCTGCATTCCCAGCTCTCAGTACTGGCACACACTGACCCAAAGTGGGTCTCTTGCCCTACACCCCTCAGCCCCCCAGCACATTGCTGGCACTGCCTCCAGTGTTTCCTCCAACTACATCTGCTTCAGTTTTCCCATCTAGAAATCCCAACCTCATTCCATCAAAGTACCACTGCACACGTGTCCATGATACATGAATTTATTTCCCTTACAAATAGGGCATTTTACCTTTAAGTCTTGATATTATTGAACTATCAGTGCAAAATTACTTAGTTCCAGCCCCGAAGTCACACCTGGCCTATGATCAGTGAAAATACATGGATAGATTTATCAACCATTTTCAGAGATTCTCTTGTCTATGTTGATGTTTGTCTGTTATTCAGTAGCACACGTGCTGTGTGGGTCGAGGATTTTAATTTATGAATTTTCACCATAACTGTGTTGATCACAAACTTTAACACAATTTTAATTAAAATCATTAGAAAGACTTTGTACATATTTAATGATTCAGCATTTGTCAAAGGTTTTCTCATTAAGGCTGTAAAATATCAGAGATGGAAGCAAAGGAACTGCTGTAAATTTGCCACTTGCTGCTTAATAAATGCTATAAATATGGGATTAATCAAAGCAACTTCTAATAAGTATCATGTTATAACAGCTAGTGTACTACACTAATAATATACAGATTTCAAGTAACAGAAAAAGAACCTACAGAATACCTGTACAACTTTATGAAAGTAGATCATAATATCACTTTCTATGGCATCCAGCCCCTTTAACCTGTTTCAGCACATCAAATTTAGCTGCAGGGACAGAAGTGCTGCACTGTAGGTGTACATAGAAAACAGACTTTTGGCAGCAGTGTACCATTGTTCTACCAAAGAAACTCAGAGACCTTCCTGCTCTCTGGGCAGTTTCTTCTGCCCAGGCTTCAGATCATTCCATTGACTTCCCCATTCTCAGCCATCAAACCCAAAGCCATCTTAAACCAGAGGAATATCAGGAGATGGCAAAAAGGAGCCAAAGCCCATCCAATATCTTCAGTTCAGTATCTCCTGGGCCCTGAACAGCCTCAGCAGAAAGGCTAAGCTTATTACCATTAATATTTTGGTTTGTTGCGTTTCTAGATCATCATGAATAATGTTCTTTCTGTAAAGTGTTTCATTTACAGAAAAATCTCTCCTCCTTTCAGTCAATCTGAATCAGAGCTACACACATTTTTTACATTTCTTTTTGATGACAATTATTGCAGTGATCCAAAATTCGGTAAAAGATTGTAATTTTTATCTGGTTTACAGACAAAAACATTCTGAATGTGTCTTGGAAAGACTGTATTTTTCAGTCATAAATTTGATAGTATAATTACCACCCAGAAAGAGTCAGTTCTAGTCCTGCAAGAGCATGTAAAGAGGACATTTGATATACACCAGATTGTTGGTTCCTTAATCTACTAAATAAGTTGCTTATTATTTCAGCTGAGAGCTTTTGCAAGGACTGGCTCCACTCTGAGCTGTGTGAACACCCCTGACTGTCCAGCCCCAGAGCTGGGCAGAGCCTCCACTGCTCTGCACCAACAGGACCAGCTCGAGTGGCAAAGCCACTGCAGCACCCACAGATTACAAATGATGTTATAGGGACTCACTTTACCCCAACAAAAGTCATGCAGAGACTTGTCATTACCTGGATAAAACTTCCAAATGCTGGTCGACCTCCTGAAGCCTCGCCCAGTACCCGTGGGCAAGCTCTTGGTACTCACAGATCACTAAGGTCTTCAGGTCAGGGAAAGGGCATTCCAGAGACAGCAGCTCAGCAGGAACTTCATGGAAAAGACCCTTTTTCTCCTCAGAAGAGCCTGCTAATGCCTGCAATGCAGGCACGTTACTCAGGACACTGCTCTGCATCGTACTTTCTGTCAAGAAGTTGCTCATTGGACTTGTAAGGAAAAGCTTACATTTGCTTTACAGTCTTCAAGCTCTCTCTCCAAAGCCAGGCTTTCAAGAGTAAGACCTTCCAAAACTGCCTTCTGTTGCTTCTTCACGAATTTGATCTATTCATGGAACACGTTACTGTTACTTCTTTATCTTGTTACGATACAAAGGCTCTTATTTGGAAACAGTTGGATTTCCAGCCCTACATTGCCACGCTTTCACAGATTCTAGGGAGCAGATTTACACTGTAGCAAGTGCAGAGGTTATACTCCACATTTCATTAGAGTCTCAAAGTTTAACATAAAAATAAACTATAATGCTAAAATTATAGGGATAATAAATTGTAAAAATTAAATACTAACCTGCTGTAACATCTCAACTGAATTGACCTCAGTGTTCTTACAAGATTCTTCTGAGAGGTAACTCTGCATTTCAGCCAGTTTCAGTTTCAAACTCTCCTTTAGCTGCCAGACAGGAACGACAGTGTTTGTTTGGTGAGTGTCCCGCTCCTTGGACAATTCCTGCTCTGTAGCCAAATGAAACAAAGTTCCCTCAAACACACAAAATATCACACAGCACTGTGCTTCCTCAATCTAAACCTGTCAAGATAGGGATTTAATAACTCAAACAAACAACCAAGGTAATTGTGGCTATAAAAAATAATTAAGAAATTAATAACAAAATTCTTACCCAAGTCCCTTAAATCCAAAAAAAAGTTGTGCTTATTGCTTTCTTCATCAAGAAAAGTCTTTATTTCTCCTTCTGCTTTTTGCCTGAAAGGTACAACCATGAGTTTTACAGAAGCTTTACTTTCATATTCATTACATTTGCAGGAAAGATGAGCTTCAAATACTCTAATATTTAAATTAAAATGGGAATTCTTTGCCTGGGAAGGTATGAAGAGCAGGAGGGTGGTAAGGAAGCCACAAATGCTCTTGTTGTTCTGTGTCTATACAGAACACAAGGTGATAGACAGGAACAGTATTAATGCTCCCTGCTGTACATGTGAACTCAATACACACATCTTGAGACAGACCAAAAAAATTAAAAAGCATCTGAAAACTTTGGATAAGGAAACCCTGTCTGCTGGAGACCTCCTTCCTTCAGGTTCCTCAGCTCTTACCTGCTCTCACTCAGTCTCTTATGCTCTTGCCACCACACCTGCCGGTGCTGTTTCAGCAGCATTTGCTCTTTGTTAATTTTTGAAACTCGCTCTGTTTTTTTAATCTGCAGGGAAAATTAAAGCTTGTATTTTGAATCTGTTCAATAGTTTCATCAAATACCTTCATATGGAAATTTTAACTGCAGAATGATGAACCCAGTATCTTGTTTCAAAACTTTTTTTAATTAAAGCGTTTTACCTTAAGAACAATGAGTTCCAGTGGAACCAATTTTCATGGGGAAAAAAAAAGTTTATTCCATTCCTAATCATAATTAAATGAGAAGAGAAACTGAAAAAAAAAAAAAAAAAAAAGAAAGAAAAAAGAGCAGTCCATTTCCTTCTTTCCTTTCCCATCTCTGTTTCCAAGGAAGTGAAAGGAGGGGGGAAATGATCAGGAGAAAGAAAAATTCTTACAGGTGGGAAGATGAAAGAGTGAAAGCACGTCTTTCAAGAAAAAGAATTTCAAAAATGTATTACCAAAAAAGAGAGTATTTTTACAAAATCTATCCAATTAAAGAGGCTCTGAAACTGTCTGAGGGCTTCACAAAAAGATTGCTTCACACTTCAGATAAAACAGGAATATCTGCTTTGGAGACAGATGGAGTCACTGCTTTAAGCAGAGCAAAGGCTGCCAGGGGGAGGCTGCTGAAGTGGCAGCCAGGTGACTCTGGCCAACCAACAATGAAGGAAAAGGGAGCAAAGCCTGTGGCTGCCAGACATCCCTGAGACATTTCCTCTCACCCTGCTGCCACTGGGGCTCTCTGGCAGTGCACACCAAGGACAAAGCTCCTTTCCAGCTCCTCTCTCTACTGCCTTGCCATCCCCTTCCTCCACAACACCTGCCCTCATCCCTGTCCCAGCCAACTGCTGGTGGCAAGGCCCTTCTGATTCCTTGTGTGGCTCCCACAATTCACACACAGACCCCTTTTCCCCCTTCCCAGATCCTCCTTCATGCAGATAAATTATTCTGTGGTAGGATGGTAGCAAGACAAGAAAAAACCACTCACAGACACACAAGGAGGGTCCAAGCAACTCTCCAATCACCCACCAACAAAGCTGAAATCCTACTCTCAAAACTAGAAACACACACCTCAGATGAACCTGAGCACAATAGCCCTGGTTTCTAGACAGTCACACAGGGAAGAACAACTGGACTGTGGCTGATCCCTTGTGCTTGGCAGCAGACCTGGTTTAGGGCTGTTAGTGGGGTAGGAAGCTGCAGTACAGAATAAGGAGAGATTGTGTGACTGTGTCTGGGAAACAAGGTGTTCCCAGGAAGCTGCATGTATGGCTGTACTAGAGGACAGCTTGAACACACCTGTGTCATGCTTCCAACAGTTTCAGTTACAGTGCTTTTGAATCAAAGATAATCTTCTTACTTTTACTGCTTACATATTTTTATGTGTAAAAAGTTACTTTTACCTTCCTCTTGATTACCATCAGGTGCTTAAAACCAGATTTCAGCAAACAGAATCCTGTATTTATAGCAATTTGAAAATACATACACCTTCAAATGGATTCTAAAACTAAAGATGAAACAAAAGATGGAACAAAAGATGAAACAAAAGTACCTATGTTCTTGAAATTATTTTATAGCAACAGCATTGCCATTTCTGTGTAACTGCTGCAATATTACCTTTTTTCCTCTATGTGCTGTCTTTTTATTTCTTCAGCAGTCAACAAGTGATTTATCATTTGTTTCTTTGGTTCTGCCTCAAAGGAGGAGTAACCCAGCTCTTTTGAACAAGGATAGCTTGAATCAGCAACAAAAAGTAGCAGGTGGGAACATATACTATTCTCTGTGGAGCTTTCAGCATATACATTTTACTACCTACTCAGTTGAAAAACAATTGAAAATGTGAAAAACCAAACAAAAAAAAAAAGATGAAAAATTAAAGCTCGATTGAATTCAGTAGAACTTTGTCTTGACAACCCATGGAGAAATATCTGCCAGAGGTTTTGATATATGATCCCTACATGCATTAAAAAAAAGCAATACTATAAAAAAAGAATGTATTTTTTCTCTCATTCACTGTTGCCCTTCTCTAGTATTAAATAGACTCCCATGGTCTTTACCATTCGAGCTGTACTGCACCTATTTATACCTCTCTGTTGAGCCCTACATTCACATTTTATGGGTATTATAGACTTTTAATTTTCTCTTTAAGATCTACCTCGATTTTTGGAAATCCTCACCTCATACTGTTTTGTTTAGCTTTTTTTCTGGATCAACCTTCCCTTCCCATTTATCCCTGTAAATTCTTCATTGCCTCCAGTATTGAGTTTGGTTGAATTTCCTCAAAGCAATTAATTGAATACAAACTTTTCCTGTATTTTGAGGAAGTGGAATCCCCATGTCTTTGCATCTCTGATTCAGAGAAAGTCCACACACTGACATGCCCAAATCACATTAACACTGGGAGAAACTCTGATATTTGATCCCCTTTGTCTGAACACTGGATAGGGATAACAAATTGCTGTAACATTCTCAGATTCCTTGGGGCAGGGAAAAGCAATATGATAATTATATTTCAAAAGCATCCATATTACAAATAATATAAAAATCATACCTTTAACTGAGTTTTTTCAGAGGCCATTTTTGCCTCTGCAGCAAGTTCATACAGATGTTTGTAGTCAACAGGTTTGTACTTCTGGCTGCAAAGAGCATTTCTTGCAGGAACCACTGGATTTTCTAGTTATCACATAAAACACATAAGGTCATTTCAAATCATGGAGAAATAATTTCAGTGTGAGTCATAAAATGAAAGATTATAGGTAGAAATTTGAACCAGTATATTTTAACCACTAAATGCTTCCTTGACAAAGAGATTGTTAGTTGAAGAATGAGAATTTGAAACAAACATAAACTAGCAGAAATTATGTAAGAAACAGTAAAAGTATTGCTTACATGTGAATTTAATCATTAATTCTCTTTAAATTGCATTTACTGGAATTTTACTAACTTCTAATACAGCAATATCCAAGTTTCAATATCTGCATTCTTCTTGCACCAACTGGAACATTGCCTCAATATTTATTGTAACCTACAGATTGAGCAACAGGAGCAATTTTTTCTAAAAGGTATAAAAACTGCCAATCCCACGGAAAGGAAATGAGTTGCAGTCCCATTTCCCATTGTATCTCCAGCCATGCAGACCAGTAGTTATATCAGAATGAATCCAGACAACCAGGACTGCAAATCCTGCCTGGACAGGATTTGTCAACAGCACAAGAGAGAAGCACACCGGGGGTAACCTCAGAGAGAGCTGCCCAATATTCACAGACAGGTTTCATGGCTCACAGACCTGTGCCAGGCTCCCATCAGAACAGAACTGCAGCTTCTTCCCCATCATCATCAGCCAAACCCCATGCAGTGGGACAGGACACTCCCTCTGTACAGGGGAAGGAAGGCTTCCTCCTCCTCCCCTCCTGCTCACCAGTCCTCATGTCCTCACCACTGAATGATCACAGGAATGATTCTATGGTCAGTTCTATGCTAACCAGGTTACACCTTTGGTCTTGTACTATGACTTTTTTTTATTCTCTACATGCCTTACATACAAAGTGTGCAGTAGTTTGATCCACTAATTTCTTGCATTTTATCCCTCCTGTGAGCTTAGTAGAAATAATCTCCTTTATCCCAGTTTTTAGGTCTTTAGGCAGCATTGTTAAGCCCCCTTTGTGGGCTTTTATTCCCATCAATCCAAATATAAAGTTCTCATCCCTAAGTCAGCAAGATTCTGTGTGAAGGGTTTTTTTTGCTTTTCTGAGATTGCTGACAACATTGTCCAGCAGAGATCACAGAACATCACTCCACATTCAAAGAGGTAAAAGTTTCTGAACCAAACTCTCTGAAAAGCCCCTCATTCTGTTTTTCCTCTTAAGCCCATTACTGAGGAGATACAGCTCCAGGGCTCCAGGAGTCATCTCAGGCACTGACATCCCTGTCCATACACATGAGCAGCAGTAGGGCCTATCTGTGTGAGATGAACTCCAAAACCAGGATCATGCCATGGAGGATGCAAACTTTATAATTAAAAGGCCACATATTGGTTGTGTTTTGTATTTTACAAAGAAAACAAATTTTATATATATACATACACAAATACATAAGAATAAAAATATAAAATACTGAACTTTCAGATTTTAAAATGCCTTTTAATAATTTCCTATAACAAATATTTGCTAAAACCTGAGGTACAATTAAAATTGTGATTTAAATTGTAATTGTAAATTAAACTACTTGAACTTTTGCCCCAGCACTGTGAAGCCCTCAGATCCTCAGTGTCTTTACATAAATAAGGAGCTCCCAAGGATAATGAATGGGCCTTTCCCTTACAGCCTCTGTTTTAGTCTCTTCAGTAGTGAAATTGGCCATTAGGATTCTCCATTCCCTATTCCAACCCAGGGGCTGGAAATGCTGTGCCTGACAGGATTTTGCAGAGGGGCCACACGTAACAGGCAAGTCCTGCAGAGCCACCCCATGATCCTCCTGCAGGCCTCCCCTCAGGATTTTCATTTGCTCCATGTTTGACAGCAGGACTCCAGAGGATGTCTCACTGGGGAGGATTTTTTCGAGTCCCCATCCAGGGCAGTCCCTTGTCTGGGCACTGAGTGGATTGGGAGTAGCTCTGGAGAGAGTGACTAAGTAATCTGGTGGTGAAAGGCTGAGCTGTCAGCATGCCCAGGAGCCCACAGAGCCAGTCTGGGCCTGGCTGGCATCAAAAGCAGTGTGGGCAGATGGCAAGGAGGGGATTCTGCCCCTCTGCCTTGTGCTTGGAGCCATGGAGAACAACACAGAGCTCTGAGGTCCCCAGCACAAGAACTTAGTCCAGAGCAGACTGTGGAACACCTCTCCTGTGTGGACAGGCTGAGAGAGGTGTGGAATTTCAGCTGGAGAAAGCTCCAGGGAGGCTTTACTATGGCCTCTCAACATATAAAGGAAGCTTGTAAGAAAAACAGAGAAATATTCCTTGCCAGGGCCTGTAAGGGACAGCTCAAGGGGCAACAGTTTAACCTGAAAGGAGAGCAGATTCAGACAGGAACTGAGGAAGAAGTTCTTGACTGTGAGGGTGGGGAGGCCCTGGCACAGGGTGGGCAGAGAAGCTGTGGCTGCCCCATCCCTGGGAGTGTCCAAGCCCTGGGACAGTGGGAGATGTCCCTGCCCAGGGCAGGGGTGGAACTGGATGAGCTTTAATGTCCCTTCCAACCCAAACCATGATCAGAGAGCTACAGCAGCCCCTGAATGCAGGTATTAGTTGCACAGGGTATTTCATAAGCAGTTGATAAAACAATTAAACTCAAACATGATAGTACAGCATACATACCTCCATCACTAATCCTCAGAGCTGAAAACAATATTCCATGGTCCAGTTCACCCATTTTCATTTTTTTTGTATTTTTATACCTGTTGAGAAACAAGCAGATGTTTTGAGAATACTAACATTGTGAATACAATCTAAAAACATATTAAAAATATCTACTTTTTTTTTGAGGAGAGGTACATTTCACTAAAAATGTAATTAGACAGAAGTTTTTCAAGTTCATGTTTCATTTTAAGAGAGATTTCATGTGCCTCCCATAATTTAGCAGCTAAGAAAAAAAATATTTCCTCAATGAATCTGTAATGCTGTCACATAGATCATCTATTCTTTGCTTTGTGCTTTTCAAAATACAGCAAGTCCCCTGACTCAAATGTAATATCAGTTTCTGAGGTGTTCTTTGCTCTATAGAAATTAAGCCTGAAAAGGTCACTCTTCTCTTGTATTTAGAGACTGTCTTGATCCCTTTAAGAGCCTCTGTATTCACTCTTCGAGCAGCAGTGGCTCAGCTCTGGAGAGCTGCTGCATCGAGTGGGATAAATGGGACATTTCAGATAAAATAAGTTACACGACACAGTAAAAACACCTTTGATGCCTCAGAGCTCTCACCATCCCCATAATCAGCACACAGGGGTGCCCCCAGGCCTGGCACACAAAGAGAAGCAGTGGGTCCAGCCCCGGCTGAACTGAGTCAATGGCTGTGTCAGCCCAGAAGGAGAAGGTGGTGCCCAGCCAGGCTCCTCACAAACCCTGTCCCTCACAGACACCTCTGTGAGCCAAAATTTCCTGCACTGAATGTCCTCACCTGACCACAAACACTGAAATTAAAGGGACACCAAAGTAAGAAAACACAGGAGGGAGTTCACTCCCCTCTTGAAATATTAATGCAGAGCTTACAATGTAATAGTCACCTGCAAATAAATTCACAGTTCTATCCCAAAGTCTACACCCTCCTGGAAAGTCAAGGGAAAAAGAAAGGGAGGGAAATGTTTGCACATTCATACTACCGATTCTATTTTTCTCTGCTTGCAGCATTTATTTGGTTTCAACTTGTAACCAGATAACACTGCCAAATTCATCCAAATGAGCCAGTTCTCCACACCAGAAACAACTCTGGCCCATTTGCCGTTCTAACGTTTTATCTGTACATCAACTTATCTACATGTAATTTCTTAACTGCATCTATACTTGGGTTGGAGTAGATTTTTTTTAAAAAATCGAATTAATTGCATTTGTAAAGCCCTAAGGTGGGGATTACATAACACTGTGAAGTATGGGACTCACCTGACTTATTTCTTCAAGAGGCAAAATGACAGTTTAAATATTGCTTTTCCCTTTAAAGACAAAATATGATTTTCTGCTTCTTAGAAAGGTCAGCTACACACAGGCTTGCCTTTCTGTCTCTAGGAGTTGTCACTGGAAAGACAATGGAACATGAAATGCTCCGTCACCAACACACAAATCTTTAACTTACAGGCTGATAATTGCAAAAGGCACGTAAAAGGAATTGGTTTTATTCAGGTTGTTTAGAGATCTGTAAATTAGATTTAGTTTAGTATCTCTGGAGTCATAGTTTCCTTAGATCTCCGGCCTCCAAAATCTTCCTGGGAAGAGGGGAAAGTGGACACATCATGAAATTCTGAATTACAAATGGGAACAGAGGGGGAATTGTAAAAAAATAAAAGCGAAACCCTGCAATTTGGCATTATTTCCATGGAATTCTATAATATCCAGCACTTTCTGCAAAGTCCAGCACAATTATGTGGCATAATCTTCCTCTGAATTTACAGCCATTAAGGTTGAACAGGAAAATCTAAACCCCTAATAATAAAAGCTCAAATTCTGTCCTGATTTTTACCCTTCCCTTGCAGAGTAAATACTGAATTTAGAGAAAAGAGAAAGCATCCCAAGACGTTGAAGTTCCTTATTTTAAACCTTCTTTGGCTGAGCAGTCTAAGCCTTTCATTGATCTCTTTCTCAGGAAGACCATAAGCCCTCACAATTCATGGGCTCCAGCAGGAGGAGGTGCCTGTTCAGCTGTGCCCCGGTGTTGCTGTAACCCCACTGATGTTATTTGTAGCACCGGGTCTCTTCCTACCCCACCAGACACAGCCTGTAGTTCCTTGGGGCCAAGGAAACGAGGGGCAGAACCCTCATAAGGATCCTGAAGGAGTTTGGCTGCTCTCCAGCAGAGCCACTCGAGCTCCTCAGATCAGCAGCACCACTTTTAAACAACAGCAGGTTCCCTCGAGGGTTTTGTGTACTATGGTTAATATTTACACAGCAATGTTGATTTTCCTTAGCAGAGATATCAGCGGGGCTAGCACATTCCAAGACTGCAAACAGAAATAAATAGATCTGCATTGCACTTGGAGCAGATTGTCTGCACAAGATTTGAGGAACCACGTGGGCTTTGGAGCAGCAGCTTCGACCGAGTCACCAAAATTCCTCAAATTAAAAGCAGGAAAACGTACCTGCAAAGGAAAACACATCACAGGACAGTCCTAACTAAATAGTGGGGCATCAGAGTTCCTTGCAAGTCAAAAGGAGACACTTTCAACATTGAAAGCTGGCTTGGCTGTGTCTGCTACCCCTGGCAGCTCTCAGCATCCACCTTGCCAGGCTCCAGGGAGAGGGGGAATGCAGAGGTGTACTTGAGTGCAGTGGTATAAACAGACAATTTACCTCAGAAGACCCTCTGACTGCTCTTTTCACATGGTTAGCCCTTAGAAAGGGTGTTCTCCACCCTCAGCTTCCCCAGCCCTCTCTCTGGAGCCCAGTGGCACAGCAGGGACACTCTGGGCAGTCAGGAAATCCCTCTGATCCCGGGCTTCCCGGCCAGCAGAGCTACTGTGATTCAGCAATTTCACAGAGCACAAAACCTACTTCTGCTGTTCATTCTTGCAAGCACAGCCCCTGGAGAATCAGATCTACCTCCTCCTGCATTTCCACTCTAGTTCAGGAAAGTGATGCAAGTATTTCAGGGGGTATCTTAGTTTCCAACAAGAGTCACTACATTTTGCATCTGGCAGGGATTTTAGTTGCCTTCATAAATTTGCTCTTGAAGAGACCGTTGGAATTTTTGTATTTTATAACCTTAAAAGAGTAACTCCAGCTATGTCAATGCTGTCATTAAATTCTGAGAGCTGTTAGTATTTCTTCTGGGTTTGGAGTCAGTATTAAAAGGGGAAAGGAAATCAGCTTAGGGTGAGGCCCAGTATATTTACACCATAAAAGACTGAAATACAAGGACTGAATTATTTGTAGGTTTAAACCCAAGAAATTTAGTTGACAGGTGGTTAATTCTGGCGGTGCTTGCTCAACCCCTTCCCAGCAAGTGCCTGTCAGCTTCAATTGAAATCTTGTACTGAATGAATGCTACATCTTATGACCCACACTCGGCATTTCTCATGAAAATTATTAATTTTTAAAGGCTTGCAGCTGCTTGAACAGAACTAATGAGTTACAACTAATTATTTTTTTCCATATACCTGTGTGTTCTGGAATCTAAAATACTTAAAGAGTAGAAATATCACAGCATCAGAATTAATTAGGTTGGAAAAGACCTTTGAGATCTTCAAGTACAACCTATTACCTCTCAATTTCAGTGAGAGTTCACTGCACTAAACAAATCTTTGCCTTCACAGGGTACAACAGAATAACTTAAATTTTCAGACCTCCTTTCTAAAGAAAGATGATGCAGGAAGCAGTACTGCTTAGAATCAGAGTAACTTCCCTTCCCTTGCCCTGGTACTCATAGTTTCCCTGGGAATACAAACAAGGTTTGTTTCTGTGGGTTTTTTAGCAATTAAGTTTCTTAACATCTATAAAATGCAGCTTGACCAAACACATTACCCAGGAACCTGGTAAATCCATTTATTTGTGAGAAGAAAGATTAAAAAAATATTCCAGAAGATTGACATTTTAGTATTTAGAACTTTAAAACATTATTTAGGGGGTAAGCACAGGGAAATCACTCACAACAGAGAAAAGGAAAGCTCTAAAAGAAGGAACAGATCTGCATTAGGGAGCTCTGCCAATTAGCACGACATGCTGTACAGCTGCACAGGAGGATGCAAACTGTTTCTGTGTATCAGCAAACTGTCTCTGTGAGAACCAGCAATCCCTACCCAGGTCTGACAGAACGAGCAGCACCTTGCACAGACAGACCTGGACTTTCCCCAGTGAGGTTTCCAGGATGGTTTCTCTCCTTACTCTCCTGCCTTCCACACCAGCAAACAGCTCCTGTTCCAGCTCTGCTGGTCGTTGTCACAAACAGCAAGGGATTTAGAAATAAATCAAAAGAAAAGCAGGTCAGGGTCAGGAACTTCAGCTGGGTAATAGAAAGGAGGTACCATCTGACACTTCCACTACTGCACCATCTCTTTAGTAGGGTTAAGATTTAGTTAGGTTAAATCAAACAAAGCAAGGTGAAGAAACATTGCAAAATTATAAGTAATTTAAAGGCAAGATGAAACATCTGTCTTTAGAAAAATAACTGCACAAAGAGCTGGCCATTTGTTCTCTCACAAAATTAAAAAAATTCCAGTTCTCTGCTATAATGAGTCAACCTTCCTCCTTGCTGCTGTTTTTGGATTCTGACCATCCAAGCACCACTTCTACTGATAAACTTGGGAAGACAGTACTACACCCTCATCTAACCCTATAGGGAAGACAAAACCAACTTATTAATGAAAAACTGGGAGTACTGAAAGCTTTGGAAGATTGGATCCATCACAGACCCTTCCCTGTATCAAACCCTTTTATTGCCATTCCCTGCACAGCTGCTGCACCAGCGTCATTCTCCTGCACTGCACATTTTGGGAACCATCATCCTAATCTGGGTCCATCTGGCCATCTTTAAATGATGAGCTTCTCCCAACACAGGAAACACTGTCCTTTTTGAAAAATAACTATGGATACCAGTGAGATTAGCAGCAGCAGAGCTACCCCTCTGAGTTATTTATTGATCCCTTTGGCAAATGGTTAATACATCTTCTTCCTACTGACATGTTTATGATTTTACATCAGAATTTGAACAAAACTTCATATATTCCCCTTCGCTTCAGCTCCTTTGAAAAGAAAGCAAAATACATCTCCAGGAACAGAAGTGATGCAAAAAACCTTACTGGCCATTTTCTGTAATTTTAGGGCTACTGTGTTTGATTAACTGAGTCCTTATTCCCTTCTAGCCAACCCATTTCTCTGTTCCACCATGATGTCATACATTTGTATTTCATTTCAGCTTTTCACAGACATTATTTTCTACTATGACAAATTTAACATTATGACCTCACTAAAACATAGAAAATGAATGCTGAGATGGTTTTGGAAAAGGACAAGATCTATATAAACCTGTATTTTATCTTCAGTAATTAGCAAATGTACCAATTAAAATGATAAAAGCACTGCCAGTTAAATTCCTTTCCTCTTTAATACAGATATATCTGAAAACCTCTCCAGTCCTCTAAGAGTCCATCTAAGCCTGAATTCAGACACCATTCTTCAAGACTTTAGGCTGCGAGTCTGGATGCATCTTAGAAAGAAGAAGTACAAAAGATCAACCAGAAGCCCCTGTACACAGAAACCTGTCCCTGGAGAACACCAGGTCAGCTCTGCCTGCAGCCAGGCACAGGCGAACCTTTTAGCAGCAGGGAAAAGCACAGGGTTTACCAATCCTCGGTTCCTGATTTAGTATTTCACTGAATCTGAACTCTCTTAGGCAATAACAAGTGTGACCTCTTCAAAGATTCCATCTCCAATTCAACCAAACACTTCAGTGCACTCTCAATGGAAACCCCTGCTGGTGCCTGAAGTAAACGCCTGCAGTTCATTCTCACCTGTGGGAACAGCCAACACTGAGGCCGGATCCTCCTCCCTCCATTTCCATAGGAATGAAGCTCCCAGTGTTAGTCAGCGTTTCTGGAGCAAGCAGAGCCTGCCACAGGCTGCTCCTGGGGATGAGTCAGGCCCAGCCCAGGCCGAGGTTCCTCGGCTGGGAGTGCTCCCAGAGAGTTTAACCTGTGCCTTTAAAGGAGCCTCATTCCACCGGCTCGATTCAACAAGTCATCTGCACACATAAATCTTTGCAGAGTCGGGTCACAAATGCCATTTTTTCCTCCCAGCTGAACTGCTGTTCATCCACAGAAGGGCAGGATTGTGGGTGTTCCAATCCTCAGTGTACACCTCTACAAACCAGGGCTGAACCACAGACCTACTGAAAACCTGGAACACAACATCAGTGGGAACCTGGATTACAGATTAGGACAGACATTCCTAAAAAATACAAAATTGGAAAAAAGACCCCAGACACAGAGGTCTCTTATTCTCAGTGCTCTCTCTCGAATATCTGGCAATTCCTTGAAAATTTGTGGAAGGCTTCTTTTAAGATTTTAAACCTTCATGGAAATTTAAATTGCATACCTACTGCATGTTTTCCTTCAAAGAAAAGGAAGTTGTTTGCACCCTCTGATCCTAATTATTGTCAGGCAAAGGAGGCAAAGAATCACTCCCATTGTGGGGCACAGAGTACAAACACCAAACAAATAACCAGCTTGATCCCTTAATCAGATCCATTCTCTTCTGGTTGAACTAACTATCTGAAAATGGCACCCATCCAGAATGTGTTAATCTTGCAGCAGTCAATCCTTTCCCCAGGAAAATATACAGTATAATACTTCCATCCTTCATCCGTCAAAAGAGTTGCTAGAGAAGTCCCAGAGTTTGATTGTAATTTAAATTTACATTCCCCTAAAGAAAGAATTACAGATCTGTTTGAAATAAATTCAAGTCTCAGAAATGGTGCGTTCCCAAAAGAGACATAGTCCTTTTTTGTGTATGATAATCTCATTACTTCCTCATTAAGTAAAACTTAATCCAAAGTAGGAGGATCAATTTGAGTAACACTTAAAACAATCAGCTGCATGGACTGCTCTGTCACCCTGCAGGAGCAGGGAATAACTCATTTGTTTTCTGAGGATCTGTCTGTTTCAAGGGAACTCTATTCCCCCTCCATTCTTTGAATATTCTTAGAAAATTCAAGATAAAATAAACTTCAAAAACACTTCATATAGAAAAACCATTGCAGCACATAGATAAAAGAAAGGAAGTAAATGTTCTAGAAATGGACAAGTTGACATAAGAAGAGTAGGAAATGAAGTCACCCCGTGTCACCTCGGATCAGGTGAGTCAGGAGGCGGTTCACGTTGTTCTCTTTAAAAAAACAAGCACAGTCCCTCGCCTTCCAGGCTGGCCAGCTGCAGTCAGCACTCCTGGCTTGAGAGGATGGAATGAGAAAGCCCCTGCCTTCAGCAGTTATTTGCCATAGGCCAGTTGGGGTTGGA
>VYZS01054735.1:0-29301 GCA_013400695.1 Neodrepanis coruscans
GGGGTTTTTTTTTTTGTTTGTTTATCTCTGCAATTAAGGGTTTATGCTGTTAATTCTGCTACTGCTACTTATTCTATTACTATAGTTAGTAAACTATGGGTTTTTGCTATCTACTGCTGGAAGTCAATAGATTTATAGGTTCTCAGTTTAAGAATACACTTTCCTCCTGATTGTCAGTAGATATGACTAAGTTCTAGTGATGACATTTAATTTGTCAGAGGGTTCATAATCTAGGCTGGTCAGGGCTAATCACCTATTTCAGTCATTAACTATGAATTAGTTAGATGTGAAAGAGATTAACAGAACCAAATAATCATAGGCAGCACATGAAAAGGCATTGTATTGATTTCAAAGTTAAGGATGAATTATTCAAATCTTGCTCCTATGAAAATCAATGATGGGCTTTTTTTCTGGCTGTAGATGGAAATTGAAGTCTCTGTTGCAATAATTCCATATTTCTGCAGATTTTCTTTTGTGGATATCACAATTTTGCAATTCAAGAATTCTGTGTGCCATATTTTTTTTATTATACTTTCATTAATTATTTTCAGCTCTCAGAAGGGCATAACAAAACTCATTGTGGCTTTATAAACTAGGTGACAAAGGACAGCTATTGCAAATGTGAGGGTTTTTAATCAGAAAATTCTTGTGAGCCACCTGAGACAGAGCCCAAAATTTCTTCTCCCAGGTTATAATGAAAGCTTATACAGTATGTTATACCTCATGTTTACAGCAATCCTTATTAGAGAAAAAGGTAGGGAAATTTTACTAACATGTAGCATATACAAAAGAGAGTGGTCTAATATCTCTAGTAGTATGTTTAGCTGTTCACACATAGATTATTTCTGTATTCCACAGCCACCAACAGATAAACTTTGAAAATTTCATGAGGTGTTGATTTTATTTCTTCAGCAAAGCATATAACGAGAACATAGCACGTCACAGCAAGGATCTGTCCTCGTGAAAATGGCTGCAACAAGAATAGAAATCTAAACTTGAAGTCCACACCATTTCCTAAAGGTAAGAATGTTCTGGTTTCACTACTTTCTCACTCTTTACTTTTACATGAAGTCTTGTGTTGTAGCAACTCAGCAACAAGTGTTGTTCATAAGTCATCCAGATAAGCCATCTTCAGATAGTGGGAATCCATGTATGATCAGAGATGATTTGAACCTATTTTTCTTATTGAGCATATTAAATAGATTACTTCTCTGTCTTTCTGATTCTCCCCTTGTTCCATTTCTTCAGTAAAACTCCATTCTAACCACCATAATGAATCATCGTTAGACTGAAGATCAGTGGATAGAGTTAGTATATATATATATATATATGCATAGACACACATATATATATGTAGATGCATATATATATTGTTTATTCATTTGCTTTGTCTTCCATACACTGTTTATTTTCTCCGCTTGTCAGCCTCTCTGGATAAGCATACAGGACACTGTGAGTGTTAGCACAGTTCATATAGTCAATGACAATAACTGTTGTTTGCTTTAAAAGTACAGATTTTTCAGTTATTTAGAGGTTTTTAATTTATAACCAAGAGATTTTTTTTCCTTGTTTTCAGATTTTGATGACCATTGCTGAAGTGACAATATAACATCGGGTCTGGATCTGTTGATATAACAGAATGGAAGCTTTAATAGAGATATTTTTTCTTAGATATTTCCTTTAGTATACTTTGATGTATGAAATGTTCATGGCATCTTTTTCTATTTTTTTTTTTAGATTAAATGTTATGTATACTTTCCCTAATCTTTTTTAAAAATAGCAGATGATTAAGTAATTTTTTTGAAAGAAAGCTCTCAAACAAAACAAAAATACTTTCATAAAGCCCAAGAAACTTTCCAATAATGATTAATGGTATGTAGTAACACAGGATATATAATTGTGATTATGCACATTTTACAAATAAAGAATCTGAATTAAAGATATTTCAACTTTAAATATGTGTTAGAAATGTCATTAATTTTTTATGTATTCACCCTACTAGTTTTGGAAGAAAAGAAAAAAAATCCATTTGATTTACTAATCCATGTGAGAAACAAGCTTATGGTACTTAAATTTTTACTTTGCATTTTGTTTTTAAATATCCAATTATTGTTTCAATTTTAACTGATGTTAACTATATTCATAAAGCATTTATTCATTCTATAGGCTATAATTGTCAAAAGGATTTTCAGATATCATTTGGGTGTTGAACATCTAAGTCATTTAAGTACTGAGAAAGTACAGTCTTTTGTTTCTTTGTACATTATAGAAACATAGTTTGATGGCAGAAAAGCTTTTTATTTCATATTACATAGTCTTATTTCAAATGTCAAGCTCCTAGTGTGAATTAAGTCTTTCTATTAATTCAGTATGGAGTAGAACAGGGAGTGGAAATGAGATTAAAGCAAATGACTAAAGTATATTCTGCTGCTACAAACCCTTATTTATTCAAGTTTATCATACCTACAAAATAAAAAGGTTCAGGCATTGGACTTCTAAGTTTGGAATGTTGTCATTTTTTTCAGGGAGCAGTAAAATATAAATAGTGTGGAGGACTGAAGCATTTGCCTGTACTATACTTGATTAGAGAAGAATTTTATAACCAAGTGCTGGTGGAACTTTCAAAAGGATGAAATACATAGAAAAATAATATTTAAAAGAAGTGGGATGAGCTGGGGAGAAAACGGGAGTTTGTTTGACATTCATTTTAAACTTGAGTGTCAATCATATTTCTGTCACAAGAAGACACTTGGGGAATGATGTTACAGCATCTAAACACCAAAAGAGCTGTCTGACTATAGCAAAGGATGTTACAAATGTTATATACTACTTTGATTAGTGTCTGACTAAAATGTATTAATTCTTAATGGTCCTTTAGGAAGGACTGCTAAGATATTTGTATTGTTCTGGTTTGTTTCTTATGGTTACTAGATTCAGAAAATAAACAGAGAAAGAGCTAGAATATTGCATTTAGTTTTTAAGGTGACGTAAGTGCTGCTGGAAAAAAGGCCATGTCATACATGCCATCCTTTTACATGTGCTATCAGAATACGCATTTGGAGGAATCACATGTGGGGTCAAACTAAGCATTGTGATTTTTGTCAGTTTCCTAAGCCAAAACTGGTCACATTAGTAAATAACAAAACTTTAGTAAAGAAGGAACTGTTGCTAAGTAACAATAAATGCAGCATTAACATCTTACACTAGACACATCTATTTTGCATGTGAAAGAGGTTAAATATAGCAATTTACATCATATTATTGTGCATAATAGTGAATCAGTATTTGGATGTTATATAGCAACTTGGAGCAATTTTACAATTATTAAAAAAATGGGAAAAAAGGAAAGGAATATACACCACTTTTTCCTTGATAAAACTATTAATTCTAGTTGTTAATGCTCTTCTTTTTTCTGCAGGCCATAGCCAGCATTTTAAAAGTGATAAGCATGTATCCTATTTATTCTATTTCAATATTTTTGAATAATACATTTATCGAGGATTAAATTTTCTTAACATCCAGATTAAGTCTGGCTGTAGCTGTTGCCTGCTTAGTTCAGTGGTGGGAATCTTGGCATTTCCTTTTAATATAAAGAGCTTAGGCACCCAGTATGGCTTAAATATAAGAGCACTTTTGAATTGTACGACAAAAATTCTCTAAAATAATTCTAACCTTCCATGTGTTAGAAGAACTGTAGACTCTTTCAGCATAAGAATATGCCTGTGATAGTAAATGGTGCTAAATGGTACTAAAATAACTAAATGACTGAGCTGACTATTTTAGCACCTTAAAAACTTGAATTTATATGAAACTCACAAGTAAGGATTATTGTGACTCTGAAAACAGAGTCCTCATCCAGGGTTCTTGTTTGAGTCTACCTGCACTACTGGGTTCCATGCGAAGAAGTGTGTTCATAGACTTTTTAGGTTTTGGTTCATGTTAAAATAATGGTTAATTTCTTGTGTTCATTACTAACGCTTGAGAAAAACATATCATCATTAGAACAGATGCTAGATCCCAGAACTATCTTTCATAATTTAAGATGAAGAATCAATAACTTATCTTGTTGAGCACTTTAATTTTCTGTTAATTTCCAAGTCTTGATTCTTGTATTCAGATAGTATGAATTCTAACAACTTTGTAAGTTAATAAAATTAAAGTGTTTTGCAACAGCTGAAAAATTGTCTCTTGAAATTGATGGTAACAGGATCAGAATGGGAAGATTTAAGATAGCATATAGCCAAGAATAAAACATTTAAATTTTCCATATTTAGAAATTTAATGTATTGTCTGGAAGGATATTGCTTTGACAATATATTTAAATACTGAATAAAATATTTCTTAAAGAAATAGAATTGAAAATATTGACTTGTGACTCCAAAAATTATTGAATTTGGTGTCAGTTTGTAAACTGCAAATATATACAGTGTTATAAAATGAATGGACAACAAATCCGTGCACAGATGAGAGGTATTCAGATTATGCATGTGTGGGTACAATTTTTTGTGAAAAAAAAAAATAGAGGTTTTTTTTAAAGCATTTACTATTTTTAACATTGTAATCTCTTCCCTTTAAAGTCTCTGAATGTAATGGGTTATGTGCACAAATCATAACTCAATACCTGAAATCCACTGTGTTTTCATATTAAGTACCTAGATGTCTAAAGGACAAAAGGTTAAAATAGACACCAGATTAGGACTCCCCTTCAACTTGGGCTACTGCTGTAATTGGTTCAAAATTAATATAATGGGCTAAATAGATGTTACATGAGCAGATGCATACTCAAGTTCATAAGCAGAATTATAGTATTTTTTAAAAAGAGATATTACTGTATCTTTTTCATGAGCTAAAAAAAAAGCAGGATGGGAGGTATGCCTTTTTTTACCTATTTGTAAAAGGAGAACACTTAAATCAAGTGCATGGAAAATTTCTAGAATTTTTATCTTCAATTATTTCCATATACACGCAAAGCAAAAAAAAGTCTGACTTGTGAAAAGTAATTAGTGAATTCACTACTATTCTGATGAAATGGAAGCGTGATCCTGTTTTTCCTTTACAAACAGATTAGTTACCAACGCAATTTCATTGAGCTTTGCAGTAAGTTTTAATAATGTGTGAAGTTTTGATACGGAAAATCTCTGTAAAATTAATCTCTTGGTGTCATGAATAGGACCGCTCTGACTTAATTTTATGTATAATTAGCACACTTGAAGAAGCAGTTCCCTGCATTAATGTTTTAGCAGAACCGTCATGGACTTCACTGCTTTTTCGACATGGAAAGAGTAGAACCTACATTTAGGTATTAGCTTAGTGGAAAGAGGATTTAATGGGAAACTGGGAATTAAATAAAATAATCATTCTAAGGTACACCATGTCCGTAATTCCCATATGTAGTCTCTTTTGACAGGCATGTTATTAAGTCTGTTAGTATGTTTTATGTCATTAGAAATTTTCCACGATAAAGCCATGCTTTCAGCTAATTAGAACTTTGTCAAACTGTTGATCTTATTAAATTTAAACTAACTTTCAGTGGAATAGATATTGTTTCTTAGACTGAGACTACTGAAAAATAAGTTTATTTGATTGTGTTACCCATTTATGGGTATTTATTTTATAAAGCAGCACTAATATTTCTAGATTTTGAAGTACATATAACAAAAATAAAATTTTTGTAGAAGAAGAAAAATCAGTGCCAATATAGACAATCTCTTAAGAATTTTCATCCTCTCTTGCTCAATTCATATGTGGTTAGGCTGATAATTATTTTGAAAGATCCATGTGAACAAAATATGCTTAGATATTACTGTCTTGGACAGTCACCTTTTACTGTTCATGAAGAGTGAAGTGCATGATCTTCACTTCTAGTAAGTAGTGAGCAGTTGTAAGTAATCAAAAATCCCACTGTCCAAATATTACCATAGTGTTTGTAGAGGAATCTGCTTTTAATTCTAGCCTTCAGGTTGATAAGCAAAATGCATGGGAAGAAAATTGATTTGAATAATCCAGACACTGAGATGTTACCTTGGATAAAAAGGAGAAACTGAATTGATTTGAATAATCCAGACACTGAGATGTTACCTTGGATAAAAAGGAGAAACTGAATTTGGAAAATGAGACTAATTGGAGAAGAAAGAATAAAATGTGAAATGAGACATTTCAGGAAAAAGGGGGAAAGAAAAGCTTGAGCCTGAGAAGTCTGAGAGGCTGAGAACCATGGTAAAGAAAACAGTGAGAAGTCACTCAGTACTACAGTCTGCAATCATTTCAGATAAGGATTCAGNGGATAAAAAGGAGAAACTGAATTGATTTGAATAATCCAGACACTGAGATGTTACCTTGGATAAAAAGGAGAAACTGAATTTGGAAAATGAGACTAATTGGAGAAGAAAGAATAAAATGTGAAATGAGACATTTCAGGAAAAAGGGGGAAAGAAAAGCTTGAGCCTGAGAAGTCTGAGAGGCTGAGAACCATGGTAAAGAAAACAGTGAGAAGTCACTCAGTACTACAGTCTGCAATCATTTCAGATAAGGATTCAGAATTGTCACATCTTAAATAAAGACAATACTAATGGATAAGTAAACCTGCTGGTAAAGCAGATAACTAATTTTCCCATATTGTCTTCTCTGGAGGGCGACGGTTTCACTAAAGATGTTAAAAAGCTTAATAAAATAAGAAAGACCTGTGGTCTAAAGATTGTCAACTTATTAATAAGAAGATTTCATACATTACATGTGATTAAAGTTCTTTTCTTTTTTCACTTTACACTGTTTCTTAAAATCTAAGAGGTTGCTTGGAAAACCCTTAATATGTTTCAACTGTATTAAGATTGCCATTGGATGTGTAAACAACTATAATGGACAATTTGCAATGAATAATTGGAAGTGTTTTGTGTTAGTTAAATAAGCAAGAGTTGGCCGTGAATATTACATAGATAGAATGGCACAGATGAGTCACTTGGGCAAATATACAGAAATTAAATAATTCTTAGTGGGAATGAATATGGCTCATTTTTGTGGGCAATTTTTCTTCTCTGCTTATCACAGAATTACAGAATTAACAAGGCTGGAATAGTTCATTGAGTCCAACCTATTACCCAACACCATCCCATCATCTAAATCATGGCACTAAGTACCTCATCCAATCTCTTCTTAAACACATCCAAGGATGGTGACTCAACCACCTTCTAGGGCAGCCCATTCCAATGTGAAATCACTCTTTCTGTGAAAAAGTTTTTCCTAACATCCACTCCTAACCTCCCCTGACGAGCTTAAGACTGTGTCCTCTTGTTCTGTCACTGGTAGCCTGAGAGAAGAGACAGACCCCCACCTGGCTGTGACCTTCTTTCAGGTAATTGTAGAGAGCAATAAGGTCTCCTCTGAGCTTCCTCTTCTCCGGGCTGAACAACCCCAGCTCCCTCAGTTGCTTGTGCTCCAGTTCCTTTACCATCCTTGTTGGCCTTCTCTGGACACGTTCAAGCATCTCAGTATTTTTCTTAAACTGAGGAGCCCAGAACTGGACACAGCACTCAAGATGTAGCCTAGCTAGTGCTGAGTATAGGGGAAGAATAACTTCCCTTGTCCTACTTTTCACGGTCACACTATTCTTGATACAGGCCAGGACACCATTGGCCTTCTTGGCCACCTGGCCACACTGCTGGCTCATGTTAAGTTTCCTATCAAACAGTACTCCCAAGTTCCTTTCTGCTTCACAGCTCTTCAGCCACTCAGTCCCCATCCTATAGCTCTGTGTGGGGTTATTGTGGCCAAAGTGTAGAACGTGGCACTTAGACTTGTTAAACAGAAGAAAATCTATAGCAATTATAGATATGTCAGGAATACACTGTATTTTATCTGAGCTTATTTAGGTATCTAAAGGACACTGGAGGTACTTCCTTTTATTCCTTTTACTTTATTTTCCAAATAGCTTTCAGTCTTTTTATTACATGTTCTATGTCTCTAAATGCATTAAAGTTATGATTTTTTTGATAACATTATAATGGTGGAATGTATTGGATACCCAATTATACCCTTTTCTGTAGATTGATTCATCTTGGTCTTTGAGATTTGCCTTCTCCTAGTTTTTAGATTTGAGTGATTTCTCCCCCTCCTAAATGTTGGGTGCATTTCCACTCATAATTAAAGACATATTTGAAAGAGTCTAACGTTTATATATTCACAGTCATACCAACCAAGCTGGATAATAGGAAGTTATTTCAAAAGTATGTTTAAAAATCTTCCCTTACATGCTATGAAATTGAAGACAATCACACTTCATAAAAAGTGCATAAGAAATAAATGTGAAAACTCCTTCAAGTAAGGAAACTAAGGCAAGGAAACTTCATAAATGTAAAATAAAATCAGGATAAAATAAATAGCCTTTGTTATGCTAATCTTTTTTGATACCAAGATACAGGAGTCTTTTCTGATGATTTTACTTATACTCACAGCATTGGGCCATAGTATGTGGCATCTCTGCTTTACAGAGAACATGAGTTAATGTGACAGATAATTGTGAAATAATGAGAGCATATGCTTCTGCTTCCCATATATCCTGTGTTGATGCTGATCGAAGTAATTTTTATTCTATTCCTTTGGATAATTCAGTCATTTTAATCTGAGGATCAGAAAATAGAAGATGGGTTGGTGGATGTTAAAATACAGTCACCTTCATGTCACTTTTTCTTACCAAAAATTCCTTGTCAGACTGCTGTTTTCCAATTACCTTTCAGATTTATCCCCATATATTTGCAGCTAATCCACAAAAACTTAGACAAAAGAAGGCCTTTAAGGGCTGTTTCAATAACTATTTTATTGAAGTTAATCCTACCAACTGCCTTTCTTGTAATGTCTTTTCATGAGCCACTATCCCATTTTGCATATATGACTATATCTTTAATACTGCTCTCTGGTCACATCGGTGCTCAAAGGTATATTTCAGGAATCCATTCCAAAAGAGAATAAAATAGACTTTTGCCTCATTCCCTTAACAATTTAGTTAGCTTCATTATGTTGTACCTTCTATGTGCTCTTGACATGAGTGTGTTACTAATGGGATTCTAGATGATTTTTAATGTTAATGGTAAAATTGTCACTCTGGGGGATTCCTTTATGGTTCTACTTGTTAAACCAGATTAATACTCCTTGAATCACTGCTTCCATTACAAATATTTCACTGACAGGAGTAGCAGCCAGTTTTAAAGTCTTTGGAAGAATTAGTGATACCTTTCTTAAAGGCTATTTTAGTACTCTTGCTTGTCACTGTTATGGATTTGTTTTTTTGGTGCTAATATAGTACAGATGCTGAAATGAGTGCCTTTTAACCTGTACTCCATGCACATCAAATATTTTTTCCTGGACCTTGATGCTCAAGAGTGCATGTTTGTCTGTGTATATAAATAAAAATATGTATTTCTAGAACTTTGACAATAGCTGCATAAAATTTAGTCTTTCTAGCAGATGCATCGTACTTCAATAGGAAAAAAGCAGCATCAGCAGTATGCTACTTCAATTCTCAGCATAAATCGCTCATTGGCAAAAACGGAAGTTCTAATTAGAGATTGGAGCAATGGTAGAGATTTTCTGTTACTTTGTATTTTGCCTTACTGCTGGAAGGCATGAGAGAAATGTGACAGAGTATTCCAGAACAGGCTCTTGACCAGGTGCAAGAAGTAGGATACAGTGAATATGCGGATGATTATTACTAGAGTTATTGCTAATACAAATTAAAGAACAACTAAATAAATCTAAACGATGACACAACTATGTATTACAATACAAATAATGTAATAAGGTCATGGTCCCTTGTGTTGAGTCATGTACTTCAGTGAGACCCCCTTGCTTTCTAAACTTCTGAAAGAAATCTAGGTGTTGCTAGGTTTACTTAGCCTCAGATTTGGTCAATAGCATTAGGGTCACTAATTACTGGGGTAATTAATTATTTATTGGGGTCATTAAATTGTCTCCCAGCAGTGGGTGAATGAGACTGCAGACACAAAAGTTTAAGTGGGAATTCCCTCCTGAGCCTCCTTAGCTCCAGAGCTGTGACAAACATACTCCAGCTGTCTTTTGAAATGTTGTAATACTCAGAGAGTCCAAGTACCTGCTGAAGTCTTCTACTCTGTGCTTGTGGGTTTTCAGGGCTTTTTTCAGGATCTACTCCATTTACCACTTCAGCAGCCAGCACTGCACCTTGATATCTGCCATCACAGGACAGCTGCCACCCCCCCTGCCACCCCCCCCTCCCACCGCCACCTCCCATGTTTAGAGTTTTATTTCTGTATTTGACCAGATTTTAGCAATTTACACATTCACACAAAACTGAGTGTTCACTGGCTTTATGCTGGACATACCTGACAGAGGGCAGAGGAAATGTGAGGTGTGGAGGTGTTTGATCCACACAAAAGCTGCTTACAACCTCAGGAGACAAGTTGGCCCAGGTGGCCCAGAAGCATTTTATACCCTTACACATGTGCACCAAAGTCAATCAAAACAAACCCCATTTCTGGATTGCATTAATTATGTGAGCATTCAGACAGTTTTACCTGCAATACCCACTTGGTGTTCCTGTTGCCTCCAGGGGCTAGATAAGAAATGAGACCCGAGTGCCGGTGGCAGCAGAAAACTGCTGCTGAGTGCCAGCAGGTTTGGCTTGTCACTCTGGTGTTTTGCGCATGCACAGTGTGTTTCCTGCATGCACGAAACGCGGTGCCGAACAGTGAATGCTGGCGGCCCTCATGGCAACATTACCACCCTGCCGAGAGTGGCTGCCGCTGTCGCATGGGGTGAGGGCAACCCGTGCTGGTGCCCATGGCCCACAGCGAGCCCCATGGCACCCGTGGGTGGCCCCATCCCTCCTCATGCTCTGGCCATGAGGCATTTTGGCGGGAAGTGCTGCCATGTGCCTCTTAGTGAGATTTCACATGAGAGCGGTTCCTGGGCACCATTTGTCCAATCTGGAGGTGACCTGCACCCAGGAGGGACTCCGAGATTGCGCAGGATTAGACTCCCTATAAAGCTGCAGTCCCAGAGGCCATCTTTCTCTTTCAGGGCTCTTCGGTCATGGGAGTTGCATCTCCACTCATCTCTGCTCAGCATTTTCCCTCGACACGAGCGGCAGCGCAGCTTCAGCTGCAGTGGTGGCAGTGCAGGGGCTGAGGACCACATCGTTTCACCAGCTGTGGTATTTCTCCCCTTGGGGGTCCCCCTGGGTTCCTTTCATTTTCCTGCTTTCCAGGAAACCTCGGCAAGGACACAGCGCCATTCTATCCTTCCTCCTTCACACCAGCAGCCCAGCAGCCAGCTCCGGAGGACCTCAGTTTGTTTGTCTTTGCATTTTATTGTCGGGTTTTTTTGTGTGTAAAACAAAATTTGTTGGTTTGTTCTTGATTTTCTATTGTGTTCTCTTGTCACTCCTAACACCACTAGTGTCCAAACCAGGACAATGAGAAAAAAACCCCTTGTAATAAACATAACAATACTAATTAAAAAAAAAAAAAAGTACTAAAGGTAGTGGTTTGCCCACAAAAGGATATTCATGTTCCAAAAACTAGAAATGCTTCCCCAAGAAAGTGCCCAGTATAGTTTACCTAGACCAAGGCAAGGTATTGTCTGGCCCCCTGGGACAAAGACGAGATGGTGACTGTTTCCGTGCTTCACAACATGTGGCACCTAGGAACAAAGGTAAGATTGCAGGGAGCTCCCACCTGGAAGCTCCCATTTCTCTCCCCTCAGCCTGAGATAATGAAAAAAACAAAGAAACCCTCCACAAAAACCAAGTCATCTCCATCGTGCGCCATCACTCTGCTGGGCTCAGTTCCATGCAGGTGCCAGCACTGCCACTTTTCTACCACTCTACTGCCCTGGGGGTTGGTCCTGCATGATGCTGCTTTCAGTTCAGCTAGTCTGGGCCTGTCTTAGCTGGGAGTTGACCCTGCT
Organism: Neodrepanis coruscans; assembly: GCA_013400695.1. Lineage (NCBI taxonomy): Eukaryota > Metazoa > Chordata > Aves > Passeriformes > Philepittidae > Neodrepanis > Neodrepanis coruscans. The sequence continues at coordinate 11,935 of VYZS01054735.1, forward strand.
GCTCTGTTCTCTACAGCAGCCTCCTGCATCACGGATATCTTTTAGCATCGTCTTGATTCTGTGTTTCACTACTTTTTCAGCATGACACCTTGAAGCCACAACTTGAAGACTAGGGGACCAGGTCTGCAGGGACTGATCCCTACTCCCTCCTGCTGTAGAGGGAGAGGCGAAATGACAAACTTCTGATCCTCAGCTTTTCTTTCTGAAACCATTCTTCTGCCATGTTGTGGATGGTATCAAATATCTGGCACTAAAAATCTCCACCCCCTCTCTTTGTAACATAACAATTACTCCCTGGAAATCTTCGACAGGCTAATTTCATTAATATTTTTTTCTTTCTTTTCTAATATCTAAAATCCTGGTATTTTCCCCTCATTTTTTCCTTGCCCAAATACACCAAAATTCTTCCTCCTGCTCTGCATGACAATATCAAAACATATGCTACGTACCCTTCTTAGCCATCTTATGCTGTTCTCAGTTCTTCATATTTTAAACATGATCTGAAATGCAAAAGATGACATGAGGACACCAACTAATAGGTAATAAAGAGATATTTATTATGTCAATATCCATTATGAAAATATAAAATCATTCAGCAGGTTAGTGGCTTAGACTATTGACTTGGGGAAAAAAAATAGATGAAGAGTGGGTACACACTGACAGCTGATTCCAGGATCATTTTTGTTGTCTAGGAATGCTAGCTTCTTCTATAGTAACTGTGAAAGATAAGCATCTCCAGAGAGAAATTCACCTGTCTGAGATGGAAGAAGACTCTTTCCATGACTAGAAGCTTAGATTAATCTTTCAGAGTTTGACACATTAAACTAGATTAAAGTAATCATATACTCACTCCAAAGGTAGATATAAATTGGAAATGCAAAGAAGTAGAAAGGCAGGAAGAACCAGGAGAGGCGTTGTTCTTGCACATTTAGCTAAATTGGTCATGGAAAGGCCAGCGCTGTGTAGGTTCAGGGGTTTAAGATTGGCCTGGTACCTTTTGCCAATGAATGAAAAAGGGGAAAAAAGAAAGTTATGTAGAATACCTTCCTTTCTGCTGCAGACAAATAAAGACAAGTACAACCTATCTCAGGGTGCAATGCATTATGAACATATGTCATGGAATACACAGCATTTTAAATAGCTACTCACAACCTAAACTGAAAGATGTTATACTACCTTGTATAAACTCTTCTGGTAGAGACCCAAGAAGAAGCTTTAATTTTAACACAGAAACCTTAAGTGCTATAAAAAAAGAAAACCTTATTGTAACAGTGGCATATCATTCAGTATGTAGAGTATTCAACAGTAAGTTGCATGGGAGTATCTAACCACTAGCACAGAACTAGGAAGTCTAGGCATGCAACAATGGAGTCCAGGCTGAAATCTGCACTGCAACAGCTAGAAAATGTCTGTTATACCCAACAGTTTGTGACTGATCTCACAGAATTGAATAGAAAATCTATCTTTAATTTTAGTGACCTTTTAGATCAGATCTGCTGTTCCCAGATACTGAAGGTAGAGGACTGTTTTTCCATAACCCCATTTCTCCTTTCCCTGATGTACTATCATTCCTTACATATACGGTAACTCTAACTACTCTCTCATATGAAAACATTCTTGTTATCCAGTGTAACACAGTATAATTGTTTGATATCAAAAAAACAGAAAGAACAACAAAAACATTTCCCATGGAGCAGAAAATAAAATGCAAAAATTTGTAATACAACTTTTTAAAGTACTCTAGAGAAATAATATGCCTAAAGTAAAGATTAATTCAGGAAAAATAAAACAACAAAACTAAACCCAAACCCCCAAAGTTTGAAAATAATCAATCCTTTTTTAAATAAGGAAACTGGAAATAATGAAATTGAGAGCTCCAGAAACTTTAATTTAGCAAGAAATATTGCAATATACCGATATTGCAACATCAGAGGAACACACTAATGCATTTAGATGAACTGGCAAATCTTGAGAGATTTTATGTTGAATTAGTTAAAAGAATGGGTAATTTTCACATCATACACAAACTAATCTTTCCAAAAGATATATTGATGAAAAGAATATCATAAATTTAATATATAATCTAGAAATTTAAACTTGTTAAAGTGATGCTGTACAGTCACTTTGTTCTTCCTTGGGATGAAATTGGGTTTATATAAATTTCTCCATGTATACTTATCCTGTACTTAGCCTTTCCACCACTTGACCATTTACAAAAAAATCTGCAATAAGAAGTTAAGCATCATGGTAAAGAGTCAGAAACATTCATTACTATATCAAAAATACAAAGACCTTAATCCTGTGGAATGTGAATTTTAGGGAACCTATATACTTAAAACAAGGAATAAACAGTGAAGGTACAATGCTGAACAAAATTAATTATTCTGTACTGTTTGTTTATTTTGTTACAGCTGTCTATAACAAATGCCTATAGCAATTCTATCTCCTGGAAGATGCAACTGCAAGAATAGATTGAAATCTGTTTTGTTCACCATCTGAAATCTATTTATTCAGCACTTCATAGAAGGAAGTCTCTGCATAACAGACAACCTCTTTTTAGAAGTATGGTTGTCCAAAGAATCATTTCCCAACCAAAATTGCACCCAACTATATAATAAATTTCCAGCAACCTTAACCTAACTTTACTCAGAGTGTAGGATTTTGTCACAGTGTCCTTTAGAAGTCTTACCTATCCTGGTTACTCCATGTAGAGCTCTGTCCTTTCTCATTTCTCATTCCTAAACTTAATCTCAGAATTCTGCTTACTCTCTAAGTAAAATAAACCCAGATGTAGTGGCGGTGCTGCCAGAAAGCTAGGGCAGCTAAAACAACCCTCACATAATGAAATTCATGGATTTAAGGTTTCTAAGATTGCACATAGTGTTAAAATTAGGATTTTGGTTAGTATTAGAAGCAGAAAGCAGAGAATTCAATTTGGTTTTGGTTTGAAAAGGCAGTGCCAAAGCAGTTTCGTAGCAAGGAATCTCAGGAATTTTCATGAATCCTTTATCTGTGAGAATTCAGGTGTTGCTTTTGTGAGGCTTTGCATAGTGTTGAAGGTAAAATTACAACTGAGAGGAAGAAGAGTCAGTCCTGGGTTTCCATTGCAATGGTATTGGAAGATTTTTACCAAAGGTGAAATAGGACTGCCAAAGCTTTCTCCCCTGTAGACTACTTAGTATTTTAAAAGTCTAGGTTTCATTTACCTGTGACTCAGCTTAGTGTTACAATTATGGTTAACATTACAGTAAACTCAGATTTGGTTTGTGAGAAAGAAGTCCACATGTCTATCTGGCCCCTGAATGGAAAGAGGCTAAGAAATCAAACTGAGAGTTGTCAGAATTTTGTTCTCAGAAATTCTGCACCTAAGGAAAGACAAGGAATGCTGTGTGCAAGGAACAGGTTAGAGTTATATATAAGGTCAAGCTTCTATTTGAAAGAAAGAGAAAGCCCATGGCTTCACCTTAAGGTATATGAAAAATTTCTTGCCCCAAATAAATTCCTTAAGGCATGTGTCTTAAAGCAAAGTCTCTTCCATGTGTCTAGCTTCTTGGCTTTCTGAGCCCATAACTGTACTTGGAAAGGGTTTGTAAATGTCTATTCAAGGAAATTTAAGGCTACTAAAGCTTTTCAGATCACTTTTTCCTCTGGAACTAGTCTGGAGTGTCATGTCTAAGCTATGATTAGAGTCAGGGAAAGCCCAGAGCAAAAGCTTCAGAGGGTTACAAAGCTCTGATTAAAGAAAAAAGGGCAGGAAAGAATGGACCTCTTTCATTTTCTCTCAACTCTGTCATCTTTACACAAATGCTGGGCTAAACTTTGCAAAACACATCCAGGTCCTCACTAGGAAAAAAAAAATAATTAGAGATCTCCAGGGAGAATTTCTTCCGTCAGGCTGTCTCCAACTCCTCTCAGAGTGACATTGCTACCTTTCTCTTTCCTGCACACCATGCAGATTTTTGGAGATTGATATGTAGACCTGCTTTCTGTGACCCTTTGTTATTTCTGACCATATCTTTCTGTCTGTGAATAGATGCACTATCACTTTTACAAAATGATGGAAGCCCTTAAAATTTCAAACCAGCTGCATTTTTTATTAGTTTTTCTTTCCTCTTTACATGCATGCATGTTCCTGCTGACTCTGACCTCAGTTTGCAACTATCTTGTTTTCATGTTTCTGTGAAACAGAACAAAATGTCAGCAGTGATTTCTTGATGTCATTTTATAATTTTAAATTGCAAGGTGTGGACTAGTGTCTGAGTTCAGTGGTTTTCCTTATTAAAACAGTTATTTCTTGCTAAAGAACTTATGCTATTTGTACTAATGCATTAAATTAGTGAGATGGTGACAAGCATTTACTATGCTGTACTGAAGATGATTTTACTCATGTCCATTGAACTACTTTGGCAAACTAGGCATGCATAAGTCTGTAAGCCTTGATGCAATGCACATAAAAGCTATGAGGGAGCTGGTCATTAAGATGTCAATTTTTATAATCTTTGATTAATTGTGGTGACTGGAAGTGCCTAAGGACTGGACAAAAGGAAATGTCACACCTATCTTCAAGAAGGGCAAAAAGGAAACTACAAAATGATCAGCCTCACTTTGATCCCTGGGAAGGTAATAGAACAGCTAATCCTAGGTAAAAGTTTCCAGGCACATGACGAACAAGATAGTCAACAAGATCAATCAGCTTGAGTTCACCTTTTCAAGGGAAAGTCATTCTTGACCAACTTCATAACCTTTTGTGATAAACCGACTGATTTAGTAGAGGAGAGGAAAAGAGTGGATAGCGTCTCTCCAGTTTCAGTAAGGATTTTGACACTGTCTTCCAAAAGGTTCTCATATATGAGCTAATGAAGTATTGGCTGAATGAGTAGACAGCAAAGTGATTTGTGAACTGTACCACTGATCACCACCCTCTGAATTCAGATATTTGAACAAAAGTCTAGTTGAAGGCCAGTAACTGGGGTCAGTTTTGCATCTGATGTTGTTTAATAACTTCTTTAATGATCTGGATGATGAAGCAGATTGTATCATCAGCAAGTTTGCCGATTACAAAAATTAGCAAGGAGTGGCTGGTAGAGCAGAGGCTTGTGGTGCCATCTGGAGGAATTTCAACATCTTGAAGAAATGGGATGACAGGTACATCACGGAGTTCAATAAAGGTAAATACAAAATCCTGCAGCTGAGGATAGTCGACTCCATACATCATATATGCTGGGAGTCAACTGTTCAGGAAAGCAACTTTGCAGAAAAAGACCGAGAAGTCCTGGTGGACCAAGATGAACACAAGCAAGCAATAGGCCATTCCTGTAAAGAAGGTTAATGGTATCTAGGGCTGCCTCAGACAAAGTATTGCCAGCATGTTGAGGGACCTTTCTCCTCTACTCAGCACTGATGAGGCAACATCTGGAGCATTATGTCCGTTTCTGGACTTCTTAGTACAAGACTGAGGTGGAGCTACTGGAAAGGATCCAACAAAGGGCCACCAAGATGAATAAGGGAGAGGAGCATCTAAACTCTGAGGGAAGGCTGAGAAAGCTGGGACTTCTGAGCCTGGAGAAGCATTGGGGCAAGGGGTGTCTGGGCTGTGTGTTCTCAGCAATATGTACAAATGTGTGTTCTCAGCAATACGTACAAATATCTAAAAAAGGGCATAAGGGAAGCTGTAGCCAAGCTCTTTTTAGTGACAAACCAGGAGGCAATGGGCACCAAGTAAAACAAAGGTGGTTCACTCTGAACATCAGAAAACAACTTTTTACTGTGATGGTGACTAAGCACTGACGCAGGTTGACCAGAAAGACTGTGGAACCTCCACTTGTGGAGATATTCAAAGTCCTCGATATGGTCCTGAGCAATCAGCTCTAAATGACTATCAAAGTGTATTCAGGTATAAATTGTTCTAGTCTTGTAAATTATTTTCTTCCTTATTTTTTGGATTTGGAAGGAGGAATTCCACATGCATAAATGTAATAATACTGATAAATGGGTTACTCATAATGTGCATATCATACAAAACCTATGAGAAAGGAAATTATGCCAGTGAACCCTGTTTCATGGTCCTATATTTGATGGTAGCAGAGTTTACATACCTTATTTCTTGACAGGAGTAGCTATTCTATCTTCGTTTATGACACAATTTTAGGTGTTACTTGCAAAATATTTCTCTTAATGAACATGAGCTGATCAAAGAGCAGTTAATTTCTCTAGCTTAAGGACTGATGAGTATCATGTCATACTGGCTTATGGCAATATTCCTCAGAACACAGTGTCCCAGCAGTTAAAAAAAAAATAAATTATAGAGGATTAACACAATATAACATCTGCTCTGTTAAGATAGGGAATTTTAGCTTTAGGAGGATCTAGGAGTGTGAACTGCTTGGTCAATATTGTCTATTTGCATAGAAGTTAATTCTATTGAAAGTGCTCAAGGAGAAACTCCTTGTTACTCCTGAACTGTCTTCACAAGGCCAGATTTAGGTGTGTACATTTGTAGACATCTGTAGCTGTCCAGGCCTTTTTGTTCAGTCACTGGAGAGAAATTGATATTTCTAGGCATGTTTCCTTAGATAGGTAGAATCATAGATCTTGAAAATAAATACAATAGTTTTATTCTAGGTGTGTTTAATTATCTACTTAAATTATGCAGGTATGCAAAGTGCAGTTCTTGAAATTAAGACAGCTGATTACTGAACCATATAAAAGTAAAATGAATTATGAAAATATTGGGGTAGGAATTTTGGAGATGTTTCATGCCATGCCAGAAGAAAAATTCTCTGGAAACATGAAAGATAAATGTAAATTAATTTCAGTTTTTCTCAAGAAAATTAACTATGAGACATATTACAGAAAGGGGAGCAGTATATTTCTTACTATGATAAAAACTGAACATAGCAAAAAGATGTTTGAATATCAATAGCTTGGAGGACTATAATAATAGGGTCATGCAACAATAAAAATTTTGGTTGGAAGGCTCTTTCAGAAATCATTTGGTTGAAGCTCCCACTAAAAGCAGGATCTTTGTTAATAGTAGTTATGACTTTGTTAGTCATGACTTTGTCCACCTGAGTCATGAATGTATTCAGGGCTGGAATTTCCACAAACTCTCAGAATGTCTTATTCTGGTGCTGGACATTGGCAGCCCTTTGTGTCGCTGACAATTTTCCCCCTAATGTGAAGCTGAAAATCCCATGTCTGCTTTTACTTTTTTGCTATTTTGCCTGACATTATTGAGATTTGGTTCCTGTATCTTTTAACATGCTTTAAGCAGCCTTAGATAACTATTATGCTATTTTTTTATCCTTTTCTTCACCTATATAAAGAAGCTTTGTTTCAATACCAATAGTCTGTTGTTACAGATGTGCTCTGTATTATCCTGACTGCCCTCTGCTAAACCTGCTTCTTTTTCTACACATCCTTCTTGGACTGGGGACAGGAACAGCAGCCTTACCAGCATCAGATAGAAGGGAATAATAACTTTGCTTGATCTTCTGGTCTAGAATTTTTCACGTATTTAGCATGTTGTTTGCCTTATTTTTAGGAGAAGTTTGCTATGGCTTATACTCAAAGTATATTCACAATAAGCTTGAAGCATTTTTCTGCAGGGCTGATAGAGTTAGTAGATAGGCTGAGAGAAGTGGGCCTGTTCAGCCTTAAGAAGAGATATCTGAGTTCAACGACTGTAAAGCATCTAAAGATGTGGGTGCCAAGAAGATGGACCTCGGCTCTTTTTGGTGGTGTCAAGCACTAGGATAAAAGGGAATGGGCAGAAACTGATGGACAGAAAGTTCCACATGAACATGAGGAAGAACTTCTTTACTGTGGGTGACCACACATTGGAACAGATTGCCCAGAGAGGTTGTAGAATTTCCCTTATTGTAGATATTCAAGAACCGTCTGGATACAATTCTGTGCAATGTTCAATATGACAACTCTGCTTGAGCAGATAGGTGGGACCAGATGTCCCACTGTGGTCCCTTCCAACCTTACCCATTCGGTGATTCTGTGAAGGCTTCTCAGACTTCTCCAAGAAATATAGACAGTAACATCAGAATGTAATATTTAAAATGTAAGACCAGAAACACAGGCATCACAGTTGCCAACAAAAAGTAAAGAAAATTAAAAAAAGTTTTTGTGTAGTAGATGTATGTGCAAAAATATGTTTTTATTAATGGGGCTCACAGTATCACAGAATGACTGGAACTTGTCACTGGGTGTCATCCAGCTCCCCTGCTCAAGCCCATTCTTGTATCTCATTTTTCTTCTGAATGCTATTTCATCTGGACTCTGAAATTCTGTTTCAAGATCTGCAGAAGAGCTCCAAGAATTTATTAGTATTTATTGTACTGCTGTTTGATTTAGCCTCTGGTCCAATTCTTCAGATCTGGGATGACAGAAAATGAAAGGAGAAGGTGCAGCAACTATTGTTCCTCCACAGTTTTAGTTAATATAGTATCCTTCTCCAAGTATTGAGGCACATGCAGCAGACGGAGTTGTGATATCTGGATCCTGTTTTCTCTCAGTCAATTTAATGTTTCATTTGGTAACTCCAATCCCTGTGGTGCCTGGACTTCCATTCCACAAAAAACCCTCAGTGCTTAAGAAAGTGAATAGTTTGGAATAAGACATTTACAGTGTCAACAAGTTCTAAATCAAGTTATAATTCTGGACAATTTAAACATTTTACTAAATTAAGCTTACAAAATAATCTCTCCCTCTGGAGACATTCAAAACTCACCTGGACATGTTCTTGTGTAACCTGCTCTAGGTGAGGCTGCCTTGGCAGCAGGGTTGGACTAGATGATCTCAAGAGGTCCCATACAACCTTAACAATTCTGTGATTCTGTGATGAGAGACAGGATAAAGAACTTTACATGTGAATGACATTCTACCTTTTCTTTCTTTTTAAAACCTGAATGTTTCATGACATTTTATAATTATAATGATATCAGTAGAAAATCATGGCTTCTTAGGATAAAGACTTCCTCATCCTTGTACACTTGAGCTTTCAAATCCATTTAAAATGTATCAGCATTGCTAGTGGCACTTCAGCCATAAGCTATTATGGTATTTGAGATGTATCTGTCTAAATAGTTGCCTCCTGAAATGTCTCTTCAGTAACAATCTTACTATATGTTCAATAGAAATACATCTTTTTGTTTTCACACATGCATACATCCCTTCTGCTTCTCCTTATGATTCAGGATAGCCTTTTCTGTTTTACCTCTTACATATCTACAAATGTTATGAAAGGGTCCATATGGATCAAAATGCTTCTGAGTGTATTTATATAACTTTAACAAAGACTTAAAAAAACTGTGTGCTTTTACCTGCTGGGTCTCAATAGTAATAGAAATAAATGTTCTTCACAAAAGAATCCAATTAATAATGACCCATTCTTTACATAAGAGGGCTACGACTCAGTAAAAGCAACACATATCTTCTTTACAGTGTAATGAATGGCCTGTTACTACGATTCAAAAGGAAAACAGGGTGACTCCTGTATATTTAGAAGACCATCATTGTATGGTGTTCCCAGACTCTCTGAGAGGTCCAGGGAATTCCAATTCATTTCATTGATTAAAAACAGTTTCTCACATCTTCTTGGAGGTTACGTTCGTCTCTCTATTATCTTCAAAACCTTTTTAAGGACTCAGTATACATATTTCCCCTTGGTAAGGTTGTGTTCATTTAGCATGGCCAGCATCTCCTGGAAAATTATGTTTTGAAGTTTTGTGGTCTCATTGAGTCAGAAGAAGCACCTTTTCTCAAACAAAGTTCAGTTCACACCTGTGTGATGATGAATTTTCTGCCATTTTTAACCTTGCTACAAGTGTTACACACTTGGCTTATTTCATAACAGTATATATATATGTTGAAGTTAACTGATGCTTTGTGAGCATTCATATTTCCTCAGTTGACTTAAGTGGAATTAATCACACAAGATTTTTCAGTAGTTTCAAGAAAATCTTTAGGACCTGAAATGGCTACCTCCAACTCCCTAAGGTCAGAAATGGAAACTAGAGTTGCATTTGGTACCCGAGTTGTATGCCTACTTTTATTGGGACAATTAGGCTTCTCAGAAAAATGATTTGAAAAGCCTGAAGAGAGGGCACAGAATCAGCAACAGGAACTGTTACGCCCAGTGAGAATGGATATTTAAGTCAGGTCTGGAAGCAAGTGCTTCACCCAGCTGGGATTCAAACAGATTTCCAAAGCATTTCTTCATTCTTTTAAAATCAGACCAGGTGAGAGAATTTCTTATAACCTACAGAACAGACTAGCAGAAAACAGGAAACTGGCTTTATTTTCTGTCCTGTGAGGATTCAAACGGACTTCTATGTTTCAAAAGAAATGGGAATTAAGGCGTGGTGGAGTACACTCTCACTGTACTTTCAAAGCAATGCTATCAGGTTAAAATAAATGTAAAGTATTAGTTTAGATGCTGATGGTGGAAATATGGCTGTGATTCTGCAGCTCAAGGTCTTTTTATTTGGTTTTTTTGTGTTTGATTTTTTTTCTAATGGAAAGGAATGGTGTAAATGATGACTACAAAAAGTGTTGGATGGTGCTGGTGCTGTTTGTTGAATGATACAGTTCTGATGAGTTTTTGAAAATGAAAGAGGTGACTTTACATTCATCTAAATAAAACTGATGTGCCACTTTATTGCATTCCATAAATGATAATACTGAATTAAATATAACTTTGTTATATTGTTGTGGTTTTACCACAAATTTAGCGATTTTTGACAAGAGATGTCTGAGAGAAGCCACAGACGCACCCCAAAATGAAGAAAACACACAAATATCACAGTTTATTTCGCACACACGGAAAACCCGACAATAAAGTGCAACAAAACAGACAAATTAAGCTTCCTAGGGCCCGTGTTGGGATGAGGACGCTCTGGAATAGTGCTGGTCTCTCTCTCTGGGGCTCCCGAAGAGACGCGGGGATAATTAGAGATGGCCCGCGACTGATATGAGGACCCCTAGCAGCGCGAGCTTCCGCTTAACTTTTCTGAAGAAAAACACTCAAGACAGTTAGAAACCGCAAGCCCCCTCCCCCTCCCTCTAGGCCCCCGGGAAGGGATTGCAGTGCTGATGGAAGAGATGTGGTCTTTTGAACCCGGGCAACAGCTGCAGATAATAGCCAGGCTACCCGCCCCCCGGGAAAAGGAAAAAAAACACAAGGGAAAAAAACCGACCCCCCGGAGGGAGAAGTCCGCCCCCCCCAGGAATTCATGAGAAAGAATGCGATTCCGAGAGAGAGAGAGAATCCACCCCTCCGAAGAGAAAAAAAGAAAAATAATCACGAAAAGACGTGTTCACAAAGAAAAAAAAAAAAGAAATGGCTCCTCCCCTTCCCAGGAAATACCACACCAAGCTGCTGCGACGGAACTGCTGATCCGTCCTCCACATGGACGTAGGCCCCGGCGCAGCGGCAAAGAGCGATGTTACCCCTAGGGTCTCCAAAGCCGAAGAGAGAGATGGCGCTCACTCTCCCCCTTTTTATAGGGAATCCTGATCTGCGCATGTGCAGATGGGCCCCAGGGGCTGGCCTTTCCCGTGATTGGCCAGCACCCCAGGGGGCCCACCCCGTGCGTGCAGCCGTTCATGGGAAATGCCACGCTGGCCGGAAACGGCACATGCGCCGGGTGGGGGGGGGCACTTCCGCTAATGGCGGCCACCGCCAGCACCACGTGCTCCCGGGCTGGCCACGGCTCTGCAGTCAGCGCCGGACTCCACCGGGCTGCACCCAGGGGGTCGCGGGCTCGAGCCACCGCCCCAGCGGCCCCCGCTCCTCCTGTCGGCAGCACGTCCCCGGGGCGAGGCTGGGGCCACGCGGGGCTGCGCCGAGGCTTGGCACCGGGGCTGGGGCTACGCTTCCAGTGGCGGTTCCTGGCAGCGCGCGCCACCGTGCCTGCCCTGCTGACCCACTTGCAGCCCTCTCGCTGCGCTCCTGCCAGTCCTCGCTGTCCCTGCGGTCCAGCCTGAGCACCACATCGTACGAGAAGGTGTCCGAGTCCGAGCTGATGTCATCGTACTCCACCAGTGCCTTGATCACGGCCCCGAGCAGCGCCGCCGCCTCCTGCGCCGCCAGCGGGGACTCCTTTGAGTGCCGGGACTTGTGCTGCTTGTGCCAGGAGCCCGTGCGGTGCTGCTCCTTGCTGTTGGAGCCACTGCCACTGCCGCCCTACAAGGCCACCCCGCCGTCCGTGCTGTGCCACCGGGGGAAAAAAGGCTACCGAAAACCACGCGAGCACTGGTGCCGCCCGCAGCCCTCCACCGCTGGCTCCGGGCACGCCCTCGGCCCCCCTTCACATGGTAGGAAAAAAGACTGTTTTTTACTTTCGTTTTTCACCCTACGACATACGACATATATTTATCTGTAAAATATATAACTTAGCTCAAGGAACTTACTTAGTTTATGAACTAATTTATTTTTGAATGATCCAATTACTCATTAGGAAGATATGCAGAAAAAAGAGAGAAAGATATAAAATATTTCATCAGATCCTTTAGCATACAATATGGTTCAGTTTTGCCAAAGTCAATGAAGCTGTTTTTCAAAATTTCCTGATCTAACAAATAGAGTTTTTGTAGTCAAGGATAGAAGTTTGTGCAAGAATGAAGATGTGTGTCTTGAGGTTACCAGATTTCAGTTGAAAGGTCAGCTTGGAGGATCTCAGCATATATTTTGAATTAATCTCTCATACTTCAGCTATATTATTGGAATTGGAATATCTGTCTATAATACTGAACTTTTTTAAAAAAGGGTATAAATAATCTTTTATGGATGTTACTGAAGGGAAATTTATTTAAGTCACTAAAGTAACAGAAAAGCAAGACAGTAATATTAACCCATGAGATCTACACAATATAATGTCTGTGTGGTATCTATATCTTTTTAGTTGGAATTTATAGGATTAACTCACATCCTGTGACCTACCATTTGTCTTTGAACTTTGAAACACTTAATGCTCTATATGGTTAAATGACTTCATAGCTAGAACTGGGTTACTAGAAAAGAAGTAGTTTTCATCATAGAAGTAGTTTCATCAAGTATTTTACAGATTTCAAATTATGTGACAACTATTTTATTTTCTTTTTTAATATACTTTGTTTTGTATGCTCATTGTATTACTCTGTTAGCTGCTTTCTAATGACCTCAATTTTGCTTCCCAATAATATTGATTTAAAAAATATAATAAAATGAGTTTTCTTTTTGTAATTGAAATTCATCTGTCTAATTTCTTCTACCTAAGTTAAAAAAAAGCGGAAACAGCAGAGAAATTAGATATTTTAAAAACAAGACGAAATTGTGTAATTAACTCCATTTTGTTATGTGTATGATATATGTGCTTGTTTACAGTAATACATCTGGAAAGTGATAGTGAATTGAGGTATAACTTGTTAAATTTTTACTTATTAATATGAGACTCTAATAAAGATTTGTTTGTGTCATAGACTAATAGTAGCTAATCAATTCTGTGTATGCTTCCGCTACAGCTGTGTCCTCTTCATGGATATTTTTACACTATCCAATGTCAGAGTGTTTCTTTAGTCTCAGTAGCAGTCACTGCTCATGTAGAGAAATCAAATGGAAATCTGATTTGTCAGGAGTTGTCTTTGGTGTTTCACAGAATACAAATCTCAAGCAATCAGACCTTCTTCCTTTACATTAATACAAATGAGGTTGGAATCTGAATTCCTTATTCGTCATGTTTGCAGGAAGTTCCGTAAAATGATATTTTTCTTCTACTTTCATGAAACATTTGGTTTCTGATGCAAGATATTAAAAAAACACAAACCAAAAAAAAAAAAAAACACCAGAGAGGTAGTCCAAACAATCACTTTCATCATTGATTACATGAAAAATTGCAAGATAATCCAAACTAGAAGGAGTTTCAGAAGGTCTCCAGGACAGTACCCTTTACAACACGAGCTTTGCTCTGAGGTCAAGCCAGATTGTTCAGGATTTTATCTAGTCTGTTTTCCATAGCCTCAAAGGATGAAGACTCCACAACTTTCCAGGGCAATTTTTCCACTGCTTGGCCATCCTCACAGGGAACATGATTCTTCCCATGCCCATTCAGAACCTCCTGTGTTCTTATTTATGCCCTTTGCTTCTCATTTTCCCACCATGCAATCTATGGAAGTGCCTGGTTTTGTCTTTCTCATAATCACCAGCACTATTGAAAAGCTGCTGATAGTTTCCCCTCAAGTCACCACTTCTCCAGGTTAAATAAGCTCAGTTCTTGACAGTCTTGTCAGTCTCTCATAACAAGACAAGTGCTTCTGCCTTTGATCAGCTTTGTGAACTGGTTGATCAGTGGGAAAGCCAACCTGGACACAAGATGTATACTGTAGATGTGGTCTCGTGAGCACAGAGTTGAAGGTGGAAGTCACTTCCCTCATCTATTGGCTATTTGGCAGTACAGTAAGCTGCCGACAATTTCTGAAGCTCATTTGATATTCCCTTTCTTTCCATTTCAGGACAGGAGATATGGATTGTAACACAGATTGCTAAAGCGTCATGTAGACTTTGCAAGCCCTTTCTGTAGGATTCCCTAAGGATAGACTGATATTTGGTGGTTTTAATGCACTGTGCTTTTTCCCTTTGATGCCTTCTAAATCTGTCTTAGGCTGGAATACTGAACTGGCATAATACCTTATGAGTGGGCAGTATGCCATGCTAACAGATGGCCATGTTAGTGGACAAGTTATGTGCATCAATCTTGATTAGGATGGGCAGAAATCCTGAAACAGGCATCAATGTAGAGCTTCTGAGCCTGTTGTTATAGCCATAAGTCATCACTGCTTCTGCTCAGATTTGCAGCTTTGAATGTGAGAATAGCTTGTCTCCATGTAAAGTGTTTCTGCTTCAGTGGATCAGACTAATTTTGACATAGAGTAATATATTTGAAGATCTAAGTAAACTTCCCTCATGTTGTCATGGTTACCAGGAAACACATTTCCCATGACCTGTATCTCCTGTGTCTCACATAAACCTTTATTTTTTAGCTGTTCTTTTTTTTTTTTTTTTTCAGAAAAACAGCCTTCTCATCAGTTCAGCAATATTTTTAACAGGCAAATTTGCTCAAGAAGATGAGTATATAAGTAGTTAAATTCATTGATCCTTCTGTTTGAAGAATCTGAGAGCTCAGCTCTTTATAGGAGTGGCTTAAAACTTTTGGTACACTTTCCCTAAATACTTTTAGTACTTTGAATACTAAATTGTACCTTTTCTTCCTATTTTAATGCCAACCAATAAAATTGCAATAAGGGTTTTTTAAATTAAGATCTGTTAAACGGCATCTCTATTTTTACTAATAACTGTGGTTGAGGTACTGAGAAAATTGGTGTCTACAGTGATTATGTTTCTATTCAGAGATTTATACTTCTTGTGGGTACAATATCTTCTGAATTATCTTAAAACAAAAGAGCTAATCTTGAACTGTCAAAATAAATTTGTATTTCCAAAATGAGTCTTTTATGAAGGCATACTGGACCTTGAAGGTGATCTTTATTTTGTAGTTTTAGGTTTTTATCTCCCCATTAAACCTAATATGTACCATTTACCAAATGTAAAAATTAAATTAAACAGTAATTTGTAAACATCTTCTGAAATTATTTGATAAAAAATATAATTAAACCAATTTTTACACCTGACAGCAAGTGATAAGAATTTTGTTTGTAATGATTGCATTATCTTTACCTTTACATTCACTGTCTTTCTTAGATATCATTCTTATATGAATGAATGCATTATCCTGATAGAGCAGAAAAGTATGAGACAGTATTTTGCTCTGTATTACTACTGTATTTCAAAGCTTTTATCTAACTATGGAAGTTAGCCAGTAAACAATGAGGAGAGATCAACTTTTGGAAGCTGATTATTCCTGCATTGTCAATATGCATCAAAGTGGCACATATCACTGTCAATGATATTGCACTGAGAATGATCAGAACTCCATGAAAACTGACCTATGAAAAAGGATTTGACACCATTTAGTCTAGAAAAAAGAAGGCTGTAGAAAACATATAGAAGACATCTTCAAATACAAAAAGCGTAACAGGAAGCAAAGCAATAGTCCTTTTTCTCTGCACATGTAGTGACAAGTAACAGGCTTAATTGAAGGAAGGAGGAGGTAGGGGATACATCAGGCGGAAGTATTTTAAAGCTGAGAAGTGTTGAGCACAGGAATAGATTATCTGCATAAGCAGTGCAGCATCTGTCACTGGCAGGTTTTAAGAACTTATTACCTTAATAAAATAGAAGATATGCCTAGTCCTTCTGCTGGGGATGGATTACTTTATTTGCCAAGATTTTTTCCAAACTGTTTATTCTCCTAGTATTAAATGTCTTGCCATCATATAGAGTTCCACACTTTTCTTCTTTAGCTTCCAATGTTATCCTTTACGAAATGAGAATGTTTAATTAAAGGAAAAGATATTCTAAATTGATCAAAGCATGTGTAAACACTCGAAGCATTTAAAGAGAAAAAAAACTTAATGAATTGTGCTACAAATTAAAGAATAAAGGAATCATTTGTTGTTTTGTTCTCTCACACAACAAAATCATAAGGAGAGGTTCAGATGCCATAATATACTGAACATATCACAGTGCTGAATTCAAGATATGATTGGAAAAGATTAATGAATAGATTTCTTATACTGCAAAAATTTTATGAGAGCTAGGTTGCATTTCTCAAGAGGAGCCCTGACAAAACATTTTCTACCCTGGATGCATGGTATTGCAAATGGATGAAGTCCTGAGCTCTCTGAAAGAAGTTCAAAGAAAGCAGGAATAGAGGAAGACTAGTATTACAGAATCAAACCTTTTTATTTCTTCAATTAAAATGAATGCAGTTAAAAAAAAATAATTTCTGGTCTATGCATGTTTGTTCCAGGTTAGAACAATGCCTTCCAGGGAAGATGGAAACCTACCTGGAGTGGAAAAGAAAAACTCCTTCTCCACTTTTCTATACCCCTTCAAATCAAGAAGTTTTCAGTCAAAATATGTAAAAAAAGGAAGCCATAATTAATTATTTTTTTATATTTATATATATATATTAAAAAGGAACAAACAGTAACATAATGGTAACAAGAAAACTCAGCTCAACAAACCCCACTCCCCTTTGCTCCCTTCCTGTATTTTTCCTCGATGTAGTCATAGCTGTGGTGGGAACAAGTAGATCCTGCAGACTCATCACACATGGAGTGGGGGGTTTCCCAGTTTTGGTGCTGAGATGGGCGAACCACTTGCCCGATACAGGAACAGTGGGATATGGGGGAAAGGCAGAAAGGCTGGCTCTGATCTCGGGTCGGTGCGGACAGGGCTCTCTCTCTCCCTCTCTCTCT
>VYZS01054738.1:5801-31854 GCA_013400695.1 Neodrepanis coruscans
CTTAAAGATCATCTAGTTCCAACTCTCTTGCTGTGGGCCGGAGTACCTTCTACTAGACCAGGCTACTGAGAGCTTCATCCAACCTGGCCTTGAACACTTCCAGGGATGGGGCATGCACAACTTCTCTAGACAACCTCTGCAGTGCCTCACCACCCCCACAGTAAAAACATTAAAAAACTGCACACACTGGATTCTTTTGAAAAGTGTATATAAAGGATTACATTTAGCACTGGTTGAATGAATTACTAAATGCATATTTATGAATTTTGATCATCTTCTCACTTAGAAAGCCCAGAGTGCTTTGCTATGTATCTTGGCTTTTAGTGCAAATATATAGAAGTATGTTACTATTTTGGAAACCGTCCACTGGAATAATGAAGAGATGTAAAAATGCTATGATAAGCATACTTATCTAACCAGCATAATTTATTTTATGTAAGCAGTCAAATCCTGCATCTTTAACAGCTTGTTTTAATAACTTAAGTAAGGTTAGATTTTCTAGCATTTGGATAGCTGTTGGAGTACAATCACATAAGTCATGACACCACTTTGTTCACTCTGTGGTCTGTAAAGCATTTAGACCATGTTAGCAGTAGGGCTATGTCTAAGCTTGTTAAATCCTGTTTGGACGTGCCTTATACAGAGGTTGAGAAGCTCAGCTTCTGAATCTCAGAAGAACTTCAAGATGATAAAATCTTGTACAATGTTTGGTCAGAGTGTGAGTGAGCTGGTTCCTGACTGTCCACATCTGACTGTACATGCCTGGCAGAGTTCAACAAGTAACATCAGGGGTGAAATCAGAAGAGTGTCCTCGTGCTATACTACCATTACCCTAACATGGTGTATCAACTGTTTTGCTTGAAATTTCTTGTTATAACAGGTAAACATAGATTTTTGATGTAACCATATTTGTTTAATTCTGAGAATATATTTGTACTGCTCTGAATGCTCAGTGCATCTGAAGTCCAGTGCTGTATGGCTTACATAAGACCAGTGATGTTCTTCATAGTGAGAGTTCCTGTCTGCTTTTCCGGCAGTTTTGGTTCTTAAGCAGGGAAAAGGAGCCAAAACACAAATGCGAATATGACCTGCTACATTTTCTGTCAGAAATGGTCCAATATAGGATCACGGTTTCTGATATGAAAGTTTATACAGCACTTTAAGAAAAGGTGCCCTGGCAAAACTGATGAACTGGCACCCTAATATGCCCCAAGATTCAACTGATTTTGGCACAATTTTTCACCATCTGTCCCACATTGCTTTGTTGCATTGCTGTGCTTCTTACCACCTGTGCTTCCTAGAATAACTGTATAGAAGCTGATGAGTCTTCCTACTTCACAAGAATGTCATGAGCTTTAACTAGATAACATTTGCAAGGTATTCTTTGGCTCTTGATTAGAAAAAAAAAAAGATACTTTAAAAATTCAAAAGAATCTTTCTTCAGTGAATTCTTCAGCTGTGAGCATCTGAAGTTATAGTAAAAGCTTGTATTCATGTGATTAGTATGTAGACATTTAAACAAGGCATAATTTTCAGTATTGCTGGACATTATTCTTAATATAATAAAGCACTGTGTATGACCTTTACCTTGACAGCTCCAGAGACATTTGTTGAACTCCTATTATGTGCCTGTAAGCTGCAACATAGAGCTCACTTCCTAGGGAAGAGAGTGGCCTCAAGTGCTACCTGGGTGCTCGCATTTCAGAAGCTCTCAAAGAACTGAAGGAATCATTAGACTTAGAAATGGTTCTTGGAAATCGAGTTCCAAGCACAGATGATGGAAAAACCACCAGGAATGAGGAACAAAAGTTTTTACATCATTTATGCTCTGTTGACTCTTGTTTCCAATATTAATGAGTTCAACAAAAGTTGAGGAACTTGTTCAACATTGCAGCCCTCAGAAGTTTACATTTCAACAAACATAAACAAAGGAGACAAACAAAAAGAACAGAGAAAGGAAGGATATGGCTTCAAACAAATAAAGCAAATATAAGTCAAAATATAACTGAAGAAAGAGAGGAAGAATAAATCCTTAAAATAAGCAATATTAGCCACAAAGCCTCAAATGAATATGGGAATAAAGAACCTCCAGAGGTTGCAAACTACTGAATGTGCAGACGCTCTGAAGCCCCAGCTATTCCTAACTGTAACTCCAACACTCAATGTAACACTCCTCACACCCCGAGTGCACTAATAGGCCATCAGGCCCCCTGTGCAGGCTCACCTGGAACCTCTACCCACACACCCTCTGTCCACAGGCCCTGGGGCTCTGTTGAAACTCAGACCTGTGCCTCCAGTCCGTTCTGGGCTATCCTGTGTCTATCTTTCTGTCTGTCCACCCCTGCTTCTGTTGCTAGACCTTGGATTTGCATTGCAAAATTGTTTTTAGCTTGACCCCTTCTGATTTGTGCTGCAATCTTAGCCCCCACCTTGTGACCTGGTGGAAATCAGAAGGCAGGATCTGAAAATAGTTTAGTCTGGCAGAATTTCATTAAAAATATATCTGGAAAACATAAAACATTAGTGGGTAGGAAAATTGAGAACAGAATGTTCAACAAAAGTAGCAGTTGCTGTTGTTTTCTGCTCCGGTTAGATCTACTGGTATTCTCCTTGTGTACTATATAGTAGTAGTTGGTATAGTTCCATGTGGCTATATTTTTGGTTTAGAGTTTTTGGTTATTTTTAAACACGTTTGCTTATAGCTATTGATGATCACATGTAGAAAACAAGAAACTCGTAATAAATCAAGAGTTAAGCAGCACAATTAAGACTGTTGAGGCCATTATAGTTCAATGTCCATTTATGTTAAGAGATAGTCTTTAATTACATCATCTCATCTTTTGTTTTCCCATAGGACTGCCTCATTCAGTGTGCAGGATGAACAGGACTTGGAATGAATCATCACAACATAGTGAAAGAGTCTGTTGTTTGCAAGACTCATCTCGGTTTTGTTGAGGAAGTTGGGATATGTGTTTTGAATGAGTTGGGATGTCAAGAAAAGAAAGGATGGTCTTGTAGCTGAGGAAACTGTATGTTGCCTGGAGAATGAGTTTTGACACTGTCTCTGCCAAAAAGATCCTGTGAAGTACTGTTTTAGGGCTGAGGGGAAAGTAAAAAGCTTTTCACAGGTATCCATTAATTGTGAACAGTTAATTTCCCTAGAAATCTGAGGGCATGGGTCCACATCCTGTACTACTAATATGAAAGAAAGTGTCAAATTCTGTGATTACTGTTCATTCTTGCATTTTTCAAGGGGGTTGCATAAATCTATCTTTTGTTTTCAACACACCCAAATTCTAAACTCTCATTATAGCTACTATATGTATTAATAACAGCTATCTGTATACACTTATCTAACATTTAGTCAACTGCTAAATAGAAAACTAGAAAAAGTGACTAATAGTAAGTTAGTCTTTGGTATATATGGATGTGAAATACTAGTGCAAACTACCAAACATTAATTACAATATTCTTATTTACTATGACAATGTGTATTCATCTTTGACACTCAGCTTTATATCCTACTATAGTAGTTGCAAACTGTCTGTGAAGGACTTGTTTTCTTTTGCAAAGTAATCTAATCTAAAGTAATCTAATTTCTTTTCATTGTAAGGGATTCTTTTAAAACAACAGCCAAAAATGAAACTGGTATACCAGCTTTCACATATTCAATTTGCATCTAGTCTGTTCTCCATTGTAGTTTCAACACCTACTTTTAGACATCAGTTTACCCAATGCTACAATGATGTGGCCAGAATAAATTTTTTCTTATTCTAGAAAGTAGAAGTAATCCGGTTAGCTTCTGTTCCTGCATAAGAAGGTCTTACTTCAAAAGAGCCTAATGAATGAAGAGTAGGAGTCACACTGTACTTAAAAGTTGGACTGCAAGTTCCAGTCTACTCAGATGAATTATTGCTAAAATGTGAATATTTTTCTCTAAATCGTATTATTTTAAGATAAAAAAGATTTTTTTTCCTTCTCTGACATCAAACTTCGCCCCATTCAGTAATACAAACAGGGTCTCTATGTCACAGCTCATAAGGGGTCTTACCTTTTCGAGATATTATTGGTTTGTAATCCTCATGCTTTGAAGTAACTGAAATGAAAATCACTGTACTGTTTTACAGGGAAAAAACAACCTCAGATTCCCAAAATATTAGTCTTATTTTCTAAGTGATTGATCACTCAGAAAATACTTCCATTTTCTCTTTTCCTGTTACATGACAAAATGTAATATACATGGCAATACATTAGTAGTCTAAAAATATTTCTTTGCATGTGAGTACTTATCCAATCTGTCATTGCTCTGCATTTTAGCAGTTTGTTTTAAGGATTTGAATGTTTAAATCCTTCAGGTTTTTTAGTAAGAATGTGGACTTCGGATTTACAACAAACAGTAAAGGAAGAGATAACAAAAAGGGAGATCCATTTGATGGTTCTGCTGGATTCTAATATATTTTAGAGTCATAAAAGATTATCTTGCCTTTTAAGTAGTTACTTATCATAGAAACTAGGTAAAATCATAAACTTACATGGGATGTTTTTACTTGATCTTTTAGCCACAGCAGTCAACCTTAGTTCAGGACAATAAAAACTGAGCTTTATGAGAATACTTTGGGGTTGAGGAGGGTCTGGATGTAGCTGTGCGAGCATGGAAGTGTGGGTACTCATGCTGAGCCATAGAGGAGTCAATCCAGCTGAGTAAGTGAGGCTTCCAGCCAGAGGTACTCTCCTAAAAGCACAGCTGTGCTGTGTGCCACATTGTAAGATGTAGCTTAAATCAAACTCCTCCAAAACAAGGATATTTGGTTTAGAGGGTAGAGAAGGACTTTGAGAAAGCAAATTAAGTTGTAGCGCTTATTCTGTTGGTCCCTGCCTCATAGCACAAGCAACTTTGAACCTTCCAATAATCTTCTGAATCCTATGTCGGAAAAAAAACTACAGCCTGGAAAAAAAAATAGTAATTTAGAGTTTGTCTTCCTCATCTCCAGCTTCACTTATTTAGTAAGAATAATACCTGTGGGCCATTTCCAAATGGTCAGAGCCATCTGTTACCTTAAAACTTTCTTTGGATGGACGCTAAGAATTGTTACTTTGATTTTTTCCTTTATCAACTATAGCAGTCTGATGTAATTCAGGTGCAGGACAGTATTTCTAAATCTGTCATGAAAATAGAACTTTGTTGAAATAAATTAATTAAAAAATAATAGTTAACCTTTTTGGCCCGTTGTTATCCAGAGATGTACAAAGGCAGAGACTGTGATAGATCAGGTGATATCAGCTTTGCCTTAATGCTAATATTAGTAGCTAGCCTGGGGATATAGAAAGTACGGTGGAATTCATTGCCTTCTTTTTGAATTATCAAATCTTTTTGTATGAGAGGGCTATAAATACTCTCTTTGTTTATTCTGCAGCCCAAGGGCAAATCTATGATAGAGACAAGATTTTGCAGCCACAGAGTTATAGAAAACTCAGCGATCTACTGTTCCATTAATAGGAGCTCCTAAATACTTCTGAGATGGCATAAAAATAAGTCAGTTTAGCTCTACAGTTTAATGGACAAGCTTATGTATTAGAGATGTGGTGGGAGGGGGGCAGAGAAGAAAAAAATTATATGTAAACAAATTTTAGAAGCAAGATTTTCTAAAGAGTGTGTTATTAAAATATGTAGGTAAAACTTGCACTTAAGTAAATGTCCACTGTGAAATCCTTATCTAAGTTAAATTCCCTAACTCAAAATTGTTGGTTGTGGGCCAACCAACAATGAGAAGTCTCTGTAATTCAGGTGCTTGTCACTTGTAGTGAACTAGGATAATTCTAGTCTAAATAGATTCTGAGGCTACTATTTAAAAAAAAAAACACGAACTCTTGTCTGTTCTATTTCACTTAGAAATAGACCACCTAAAACTGCCCACAATCAATGGCTGTAAGTAGCACTTGACTTCATCAATAGATAATGGTATAGCACCAATGAAAAACCTTGGTTCAAACCTATAATGCAAATGAAAGACTGGACTACTGGGACCTCCTTCGGACACAGACTCCATCACTATCTCAGACCAAACAGAGATCATATGTTCTCTTCTGAGCTTCCTCTGAAAAATACATGGGATTTCTTCCTTTTTTATTCCTTCTGGCTGGTGGTGTCAGAATCCCTCTCCCAGCTTTAATGTCATTCTTGAGCAGTTTGTAAACATTTTTTCTTGTATTGATGCTAGTTTTATGTAGTTAATTTTTTCCACTCTTTGTATAAGAAGTTAATATATCCCTTCAAATAATTTTGAAGTGCTCTCTTAATAGCTTCCTGGAAGAGCAGCTCTGTTCCTCTGTTAAAAGAATGGTCATGATTAGATGCACCATTTCAAGTCATGCTCATATATACTTGAGTTTGAGCTAATGATATCAGTGTTTCTTCTTTTTTTTTACCTTTTTTTTTATTTTTCCCCCAATAACTACCAGAANTGCCTCATAGATGTTTGGATTTTGTTTCTCTTTCATAGGGCTAGGAGGTTGATAATAATTTTGTTTGACTATTTAATTCCTATCTTTCTTCAATCATTCTTTATGACTAAGATCCCAAACACAATTCTCATTATTGCTCTTTTTTATGACCTTAAATATCACACAATTCATTTTCATCCAATTACTATAACTTTGGCTCCCAAGGTCATTCACTTCTAGTATGATAGTACAATTCCCTTCTGCACAGATAATTCATCTCAATAATGTATTATCAACAGATCTCAGGGGCATACTTTTCTTTTATATGGTAAGTTTATGAATTAAAATATTAAATAATATTTTCCCTATGGTGGCTTTTTGAAAATTCCACTAGAAAATTAAAAGAACTTTGTCTGGTCCAGTTTTTCTCTACAGTCTATGTAAAGGAGGTAGATCTACCCTTCATTTAGCATAAGTGAATTGTTGCTACTTGCAACATTTGTGAAACATTTGCAAAGGTTACATGAACCTTGTGTTTTTATCAATTAGGATGATATTTATATGAAAAATAACTGGAATAAAAAGGTTTTAAAACTGAAATGGGTGCATAGGATAACAATGTAGGGTTTTTTTTCTGTTCACTTATTTTAGTTGCACCTATGAATATAGTATTAAATCTCTTAGTCTGAAATGGTGGATAAAAGACAAACTGGCAGGATATAAATTACCTTTCATGTGGAAAATGACTAGCCTGCATGTCTTCTTTCTTTGAGAAGAAAAAAATATAGTTCTCTACAAGAATATAAAGCAATGCTGACACCTACAGAGAATGTATGTAAATATCAACTTAGAATTTGCATTTTCTGTGAAAATTTACAGCATTATTTGGTGAAAGAAAAAAATATTCAAAGGAAGCTCTGTTAAGAAAGAAATAAATCTTGATTTTCTGCTTAGGTCAATCTTTGGTAAATCAGATAAAACCTTGAGAATAAACCATATGCTTTAAAAATTATATAATTTACTTCTAGTAATGTACAGTTCCAATTGCATAAAAATATTTTTAAACAAATTGATTATTGATTCATGCAGTGATGAAGGATCCAACAGCCACAAACCAAGCATGATGCACATTGCTGCACAAAATCATATTTACTGCCTCTGATGGACTGTTTGCCCTTCCCTCCCTCACTATGAGATAACAGGAATATATTAGTATTACAGGATTTGCAGCTTCTCTGCTCAGCCAAGTAGGCCTGTAAAAACTTCGATGTAATAGATTGCCCATATGTTGAGCAGAGTTAAAGAAAAATTAGCCTAACAGATTGAGGAGAGATTTTGTAGAAGAGACACAGCTCTTTTACTGTTTGTTCACTAATGTACTATTATGGGTTATGCAAACTGTGATACTTACCACAGTGCTGCAGGAAGGTGGACTCCTTTCTTTCCTCTGAAGCATATGACAGACAGGTATTTTAAATAGATAAAAGAAGTATAACTAATAATGAATTCTCTGTGCTAGTCATTTTCTCAGACCAATTTAGAGGCTTGAAGGTGCATTGCTTAAAGTAGTGATTTAGCAAAGTGACCAACTGATAGGAGGCTCTAAGCCGTGTAAAAGAAACTTTGATAAAATGAGAGATGGCAATTGCAGGCTCCTTTAACATTCATGTTGTCTACACTCCTGTTATGCAAACATTTCAATTCCCAGAGAAAATTGTTTGGGTGAGTGGTGAGTTCAGAGTAGGTTTTCAAATCCGAACTGCTGAAGATCTTTGAACTTTTTAGTTTTTGTTCTAAATATGACATGGAACAACTCAAAATGTGAGCAAATGGAAACTTCTAAGAACACTGAATGACTAGAAGGCTTGACTTTGGATTTAATGGGTTTTAGGAAGCTACAAATCAGAAGGCAATACTATTCATTAAAGGGAAACCATAATTGTTTCAAATGTAAAAGACTGAATAAAACCCTCTTATTCTAGGCCTCTGTTACTTCTTTGAAAATGAATATATCACAAGATATGTGTCTTTGAAAGCCAGGTAGGTTTCATATCCTAGAATCTTTTCATCTGATAAACGACAGTGCTTCACCAGTCACATTGTCAAGATCTTTTAATTGAAAAAGTGATTTATCTGGACTAGTTAATGTGTATTGTAATTTTTATTGGACAATCATGTTATTAAAGTTCTTGCATGTTTATTTTTAGCATTAGGTAGAACTGTTTGCATGCTTTATTCATAAATTGTAGGAATCAAAACAGCACACATTGAAACTATGTCCCTAAAAGTGTGTGTACATCATGCCTAAGTGCAGAAAAGAGTTTCATATATATTCCAAATATACTCCAGTGCGCGTATATAAATACCATGATCTTAGCTGAGGGCACTGAACCAAGCTAAGAAATACCCTTTCCTTCTCAACAATTGCATGTTTATATTTTCAGCTTTTAATTCATGGATGTGTTTAGAACAGAATCAATCACTGTTTAAAACTCTATTGTTCTGGTGGATCTAAGCATGATGACAACAGCAAAGAGCTTAGCTTGCAATTTTGAACGCTGCAAGACTTCTCACCGATGTTTTTGTAACACCAGTGGGTAAACAAATACTGTTTCCTTATTTGCAAAGGCTTAGGCTTTATATGTACATAATTAAGTAGAAATGTAGCTGGCAATTCTATTTCTTTCGTTTTGAGGGTGGTGCGTGGAAGATGAGTGCTGTCTCTCGCCTCTCCCTCCACTGCCTTGAGAGTTTACAGAAGCTTTTCGTGAAGTTGCAACACAATCAGCACATTGTTTCGAAGCAACCAAAGGCAACGCGTTATTATGTTTTTATAGTAGTTTTCAGTCAGTTAACGGGGGAAACGGAAATCTCTCGAGAGATGTTTTGCCTGCGACCTGGAAATAGCGGGTGCCTGGCGGAGCCCGCCGGCGCTGTCAGCCCCGGGCCGGCGGGCCAGAGGCGGGGGCAAGGGTGGCCGCTGCCCTCCCGCCCGCCCCGGCTCTCACTAGGGGTCGCAGGATGCCAAAAAATCACAGCTTGATCGGGAGGGCAGGGATGCCAGAAGTCTGCACGTTACCTTCCACGCCACCCACCCCTTGGAAGTCGGGCGTGATCCTTGGGAAAAGACTCAAGTGTCGAGACGGGAGGCGCGCTCTTCCTGGGTGGCCCTGGTTCCTTGCTAAAACCCAGGTTTGCTCAGGACAGGAAGGTTGAGTTTGGGAAGAATTATTATTAACTATATTTGTTGGGTAATCTGTAAGAAAGGCCTAACGCTAGTACAGGTGATATTGGTTTTGTTTCAGAGCTTAACCTGGATATTAACTGGAGACTTGGTCAGATAGTGTTTTCTATATTATGCTCATTAAATGCTCAGTGTTGAAAATTAATAATAACTTTTTAAGTACAAGTCTCTTCTTTCGCACAGAAGTCTTTGAGCTGCTTCTAGTGCTTTATCACTTCTCTAGCAAACTACGACTAACTCAATTATGTCTGCACTGTCTGAAGGACTACATTAAAAATGTTGGCTACATCAACTGATTCCTAACGTTCTGATACTAAAATATAAACATAGGCTGGATTTCA
Organism: Neodrepanis coruscans; assembly: GCA_013400695.1. NCBI lineage: Eukaryota > Metazoa > Chordata > Aves > Passeriformes > Philepittidae > Neodrepanis > Neodrepanis coruscans. Next base: position 15,828 of record VYZS01054738.1, read on the forward strand.
GAAGAGAGTTTTCTCATTTAGTTTGCCGCTGCTTTTTTAAATGAAAACCCGGGCATGTTTCTATATTGTTATTTCCCAAACAAATATTCTGTCCCTATGGTGACATTGAGGACAGAAGTTAGAGAAAGAAATGTAACAAATGATAAAACTCAAAGATGCAAATTTGCTGATGGAGAACTTGTTACAAGTACATCAAGCAACCGTATTCAGATTCAAACTAAATAGGCAAATATAAAAAACTGATTCAATAAATGGTTTGACATTTAACACAAAATGAAATATTTTCTTATAAGAATTAAAAATTAACTGACAATTTTTTAAATTATTTAGAAATGTATCAATTTCTAAAGAGAGTTGAGTGACAAAGTAATAGCTTTCAGCATATTTTGGTCACCACAATATAAGAAAGATATTAACCGATTAGATAGTGTTCAAAGAAGGGCAATGAAGACGGTGAAGGACCTTGAGGGGAAGCTGCATGAGGAGTGGCTGTGGTCACTTGATCTCTTCAGCCTGGAGAAGAAGAAACTGAGAGGAACCCTACAGTTGCAGTCTACAACATCCTCATGAGGGGAAGAGAAGGGACGGACACTGATCTCTTCTCTGTGGTGACCACAGAATGGCCTGAATTCCCAAGGAAATGGCCTGAAGTTGTGTCAGGGGAGGTTTAGGTTGGGTATTAGAAAAAGGTTCTTTGCCCAGAGGGTGGTTGGGCACTGGAAGAGGCTCCTGGGGGAAGTGGTCACAGCATCAAGCCAGGCAGTGTTGAAGAAACATTTGGATGATACTCTCAGTAACATGGTGTGACTCTTGGGGATGGTTCCTGTGCAGGGCTAAGGGCTGGACTTGATGACCCTTGTGGGTCCCTTCCAACTCAGCACATTCTGTGATTACATGATTTATGTGTGCATACAAAGAGAAGAAAACAGGTTTAGGAAGGAGGAAAAGTAGTAATAGAGGAGTTTTAAACTGAAGGTTGTTTGAGTCATTTAGAAGTCACGATCCATCACTTTAGTATAGCTTAGTCTTAAACCAGGAATATTTCTAACTGTCTTGACTTTCACTTTGTGCAAGATTTGAAGGTTTGTGTTACAAATTTTTCTAGTAAAATGATTTTGATAATAAGTCTTGTTGCGTTTTTCTGCAATGTCTGTCCTACATTCATGTCATTCACTGAAAAGAGGATCCACACAGAGATACAAGTTTGGCTGTGGTAGATGAAGTTGGGGATTTTTTCAGATGTTGGGAATTAAGTGTAGTTTTTATATGGTAAATACAATTCTTCAACAAATAAAATGCACATGAGCACTTATACTTAAAAACCCCTCAACTTTTATCTGTTGTGGCAGTTCTACATAATAATCAACAGAAGTACAAACGTACGTTTTGATCCCTGTGGTTCAGACTTGAAAATTCTGTATTGTTCATATGTTCAATGTTTTAAGCCTGTACTCATAAAGTAAGGGCTTCACTGCCTAATCTGACAAGGGTACTTCTACCAACACATGAGAAACCCAAAACTAGAAGTCTGGAGAATGAATAGTAATTCTGACTTTTCAGATAATCTATACTGCTTTTGCAGTGAGACTGGGTTCTGTATTAAATGCAACACAGAACCATGCATGTGTAAGTGGTGCCTGGGAGTTCCTGTACCCTTTTCTTGGAAGGATGATAATTTTATGTAAATGCTGGTTCCAGATTCAGGAATTATCATTGGAAATGCTTTAGTCTTAGACTATAGTTTTGGTCCCTTATATTGTGAATATCTATGTATACACATATACATGCTCACATTTTCCAATAACTATATCTAGTCAGTCATCTGTGACGTCTCTGGTATTGCAAATTATATAGCTTTGAGGTGAGGGGTTAAAAAATGAATTGCAAGAACTTAGTACTCTAATTGTGCTGCAGGAATATTGTACTGAAATTTGGTTGCAAGTTAAGTTCAAATATAGTCGGTATATATGTAATTACTGTAAAATATGCATTATTTACAGCAAATATTGTTTGTGTCTACACAAAACTGTCACCTTTGTGAGTGAAAGAGCATTCATCTTTAAAATACAGTATAATCTCTGAACTTCAGACAGAGGTTGTTAATTGCTGCATGGCGCATTAGTGCTTCTTTCAAAAGAAGCTTTTGCTGGAATGCTTATTTCTCTTGTAGTAAATAAGAACTGACAATAAGCACAGTACAAATAATTTTGGAGAGTGCTGGATAATATGGATGAAATGAAATTAGTTTTACCATAGATATGTCATGACACTGAAGATTAGAAAAGGTACTAGGTAAGACACCTTAGATATATAAGGGCTTGGGGTTGTTTTTTGTGGGTTTTTTTGATAGCTGCACCATAAAATTAAGTGGATACCATATTACCTGTATTAACAAGATATATATTAGACAATGTTGAAAAGGGTAAAAGTTCTCTGTTGTGTAGAGAACTTATGTAAATATTACCACAAATAAAACAACACTAATAACTACAGGACAGTATTTCTGTCATTGACAGTGCTTGTATCATAGTTTCATGCTGCTTTCTGTAAAACAATTGCTATTCTTCTACCCGGGTGCTGATGATAGGCCCTATTTATTTTCAGTGATCCAGAGTTAGAAGAATACATTGTGTCTATGTAGAATACCTAATTAGCGTAGTGTTGCTCTATTTGCTTTGATTCTTTACTGCCAGTCTCAGTGTTACCTGTTTTCTGTGATAAGTGCCTGAGACGTTATAAGTGATAAATTACTATGTAAACTAAAGCAGAGGGTTTTCGTCTGAGCAGCACATGGTTCAAAATACCGAGTCCTGTTTGGCAAGGTGCTGAGCTGCTTCATCTTCTAGAATGAATGGAAGATCAAAATGCTCAGCAGTCACTCAAGATCAGACTCATTAGAGGCTTTTTTTCTGTCAAAAATCATCCACTGACTCCCAGCTATGTGACAGCATGCTGAATACTGGGAGGGTAAGATTAACCCTGTACACCTAGTCAGTCTAATAACAATTACCACTTCTAAGGCTAACAGAACATTTGTTTATAGAAAAACAGGTCTAGGAATAATAATATCATTTTTATAGTTTATTACACTTACGTTATCATAAAATTGCCAAAGCAACTATGTTCACCAGTTATCAGTGTCTAGAATGATGACTGATGAGCGACCCTGATCACCTCCGATGCAAGGCAAATGCAAGTTTGCTGTCAACTTTGATGAGGAGCAGCCTCTTACAAAGTTGAGAATTGAATCCTGAATGCTTTATCAACTTGTAAAAATAAACCGCAAACCTCAAAACAAACAGCTTTTAGCTGGGGTTTTTTTTGCATGTTAGACAAAAAAGTAAACCAAACAAAATCAAGCTGGTAAACATCTAGATGCCAGTTTTTCATCTGGCGGCTTCTATCTTCTGAAGAACTGCAAGCTAAGCTCTGCTAAGCTCAAAGCCCACAGAATTTGTTTTTTAATTAAGAGAAGGTCAGGATGCCTCCTTATACTTGGAATGCAGCTGTTTTCAGACAAGTGAATATTTAATATGACCTCTTATACTAACCTCCTATATCTTCTAGCTTTGAATATTGCTTTAACAATTAAGCTTTTCTGGCCCTGTGTTTAAATAGCTGTCCACAGCTACTGCAAATTGATTTATTGCTTTAGGAGGATCAGGGATGCTGAGCAAACAAAAAACAGTTTCTAATTTAAGATACTGTTGCTTGATTATTTGACTTAACATCAGTATACGTTATCAGTGTAGTTTTGCTCTTCTGCAGTTTTTAGAGGATTAAAAAAGGAGAGGGCATAACAAAAATCATGTTATAAACACAGTCTGATGGAGTATCTAACACGAAAATTCCTTAACACTGTCTGCTGGTAGATGTTGTTTGAGTTGCCTGTATACCTTCACCTAATTGTGAAAATTTAGTATAATATTTTCCATGATAGTATCTGCTATGGGCTGATTGTCATTTTTAATTTCTTCTTCATCAACATTTCTTTTAGAAAGTTAGCTTAAATTCTCCATGTATTTGAGAATGAAACATGCAAATATATGGGTTTGATCCTAATTAAAAGTCATAGTAGTATTTTTGGGACAGCTTCAGTATGCTCAGCCTGTGGGAAGTGTAGTCAAGTCCTGAATAGAATAGAAAGAAGGAGTGTATCCACAGCCACCCTTGAATTAATGCAATTTCAGCAGCTTTCTTACCAGAGTGTCTCACCTGCAGTGATGTATTACATGAACACATTCAGCTGTGCCTTGCTTGGATCTGGATCTTAATTGAGAAGTGATGATTTCAGATGTTTAATCTACTTCAGTAGTACCTACAGGATGGGAAAGAACTGATCCTTCAGCACGGTAAAGTCAGCACAAAGCTCCTGAAAAAGAATGTGTGGGGTGCTTAGGAAAAATTAGCAATTGGAATAGGGGACATGTTTTATACCAATAAAAAATGGGCCTGAGAAGTAACTGAGTGAAGAGGTAGATGGAGGGTAACAGACAAGCAAAAACTGCCTAACTCTCCAACATAAGTGCTGGAGAAAGGACAAATCTGTAACTGGGAAATAAGTTAGACCAACTGTGTGATGCACACTTGGAGTAAAGAACAGACAAGGAAGGTGAATGTTAACATAACTAAAAGTTAAATCAGGTGAGAAGACATAAGAGAAAGATCAATTAGATAAAGGGAGTGAAAACAAAACAACAACAAAAAAGAACCCTGCCTAGCTAAAGATGAATCTGAGAGTGAGAAGTCCCAGAACAAGATTAAAGAAAAGTGCAACCAGGGCAGCTGGAACTGGGATACAAACTTAACACTAGCTTTTACTAGGTAAGAAAAACAAAAGTGGGATAAACAGTTAAGACTGAAGAGAGAATGAAGACAGGCTTGAAATTAAAAGCCAAGATAAGGCAAAGCGTGGACATGAGAAGCAAGCAGATGACAGTGTGCTACTTAGAAACACCCTCTCCTGGAGTTTGGAAGGGGTCCCAAGATTCCCTCTTCTGGCAATAATAACCATGAAATCTAGTGATGAAGACATCTTTTCACATGATGGGCCAAACACAGCCCTACCTTATTCATGCTAACAGGTACTGTGTTGAGGAGCTGAAGGTTCAAAACAGTGGATGAATTATGTGGGTATCATTAATAATGGGGCTGTTGCTTGCAAGAATCTGGTCATCTTTACTCTAGAAACTGAAGGAAGCATTGAAAAGAAGAGAATTATAGGAAGAGAAGCAGTGTCTAAAGTCTTGAGAGAGGTGAACAGTTTGAAATTTGTGTCTTAGCCCTTACCTTTGCCAATGAGTTCCTTGAAAAAGTTGGTTCAAGGCTTTTAAATTACACTTCTTGCTAATTATTTGCTTCTCATTTTCAGAGGCCTGAAAACTCCAGGATTTGATTAGAGGTAGCTAGACAGTCAGTGAGTAAAATCAATGCACCTGAAAGCAGTGGAAACCAGGCCTTGAAGAAATAAGCTTTTCTATAGTGCCAAGTTCTGACACGTCTCTAAGATATCAAACCAGGCTGCCTAAAACTGTTTCCCAAATGCAATATTCATATCCTGTCATAATATCCCCTCATCTGAGAGGTGTATTATGAAACTAAAATAGTTAATATTTTCAAAACCCATAAACACTGTAGCAACAAGCTCCATATAAAACACCCATGAGGAAATTAATAACTGTGCAGAGCAGGATCTGAATAAATGTGTAATGAATAAAGCATGGGGCATAGTTCCAAAAATAAAACAGAAAACATAACATTAAAAGGCTTTTTGTTAATTATGTCTGTCGGAAAAAAAATTGTATACAAACATGCAATGAACAACTTTCATAATAAATGAATACATGTGTGAGAGAAGGGAGAAATAAGGTTTCCTAGGTGAGCTCACTGCTGTTAGGATCATGAGTCCTTGATTTTTAACTTCAGAATTTTAATTTTAGTTTACAAAATTTACTCAATATACCTTTATGATTGTGTATATGCATGTTTTTTACTCCAAACAGTTTGTCACAATGCGCTTGCAGCTCCAGTATTTCCCTACAGAATAATGATTTGGGGAATGGCAAAATGCTTCAATGTAACTTCAGCTGCTTCAGAAGTGCTCTAGGTACCTTAAAGACAGAGAACATATTTATCAGGACATAGAGCAGGAAGGTAACAGCTCCTGCAGAGTTTCTCAATTTTAGCCTCATGAAAAGTCCCACAAGTCCTGTTCCCAAGCAGCTGACCCACCATGGTTTTCAGCCTTCAAAGCCCTAGGCATGTGCTGATCTTGATGTTTGTGAATAAGCCCATTGTGTCCACCCACCTAAAACTCCACACTAGATGGAGGCCTAAGCAGGAGACAGCCAAAGAATGAGGAGGAGGTGTGAGCAATGATATTTCAGATTTTTTTTTTTGTTTTGTTCTGAGGTTGTCTTTCATACATCCTTATCGTTTTTAAAAACAGTTTGTTTTTGTTTTTTTTTTTTTTGTGGGGGAGGGGGATGGGTGTAGGAAAAACTAAAAAGCCTCCAGCTTTCTAGATTTAAAAAAAATAAATAGAAAAAAATATATAAACGGCACCACCACTTTTAACATAACTGCATTTACTATTATCTGTGTCCCTGTAATATACCACCAGATCAGGAAATTTAAAGGAAAAGGGAATATGCTCGGAGCTTTGTTGTTGCTGTTGTTGTATTCATTTGGTTGGTTTCCTTCCAGCTTAAGCATTCTGTCTTCCTGGCTATGTGTTCGTTTCTTTGGAAACGGCTGTAGGATGGATTTTTGATTGACTGTGTTGTCAGATGTATTATCAGAGTTGTAAGCTTTTTGGAATGGTAGACATGAATGTGTGATAAGAAAAAAATATTTTGTACTTAAAATGTTTCAAAATTTTGCATCATGAAAGAAGCTAGGTTGAATAATTAACATGTTAATTACAGAAAAAGTTGGGTTTTGTTGGGGTTTTTTTAAGTGTGAAATGGTTTGGTTACTAGGAAAAAAAAATATTAATATAAGAAAACCTTTTTCACTATGTGACTGATGGGAATATTAATAACTAAGCAATGTAGAAGAGTTTCTGCAGAGCTGCAATATTTATTTTAAACACTAATTCTAGTGTGTAGCTGCTCTGGATTTCAAGCAGAAAACATCTTTTACCCTGACCTATACACACATTTATTTGCTACAGCACTTACGTGCCCAGATTTCTGCGCGACTCCCATCTAGCATTTCTGAGTTTGTTTCCTGTCTTAGTCAGGGCTCTGCAAGGCCAGCTGTCCTCAAGGCTGTGAGCTCTTGGTGCTGCTCTGCCAGTGCTGGTGATGGTCGGGGGCAGATTGAGGCTGGGGGTGACGTCAGTGCCTACCTTGCTGGGAGAGTTAATCTCCCGCTGGAGAGGCTCTAATAATCTCCTCATTTGGGAGACTGGCATGTTGAGGATTGCATGTTGTACATTCCTCTTCTGGGCCTGCAAAGCAATCAGCAAAGTCAGTGTTTCTAAAGCTCTACTGACAATCATGTGCTTGCTAGACAGAAAATGTGTCTTTCTGGAGAGGAGGCACACAAAAGAAAATTACTTTTTTAAAGGTATGGACATAGAAACAACACCAAGCAAAATAACAAACCCAGGTTAAGGAGGTCCACTAAGTCAAATGAGCACATAATTTATAACACTGCAAGATAAATGGTCTCCTTTTTGGGCATAAAAAATATCAGAAACTAGATTTCAGATTGGATCAGANCCCCCCCCCCCCCTTCCCCCTCCCTCCATGCTTCTTCCCCTCCTCCGGCCTCATCGCCTTTCCACGCGCTCCCCGTTTTCGGAAGCAGCTAAATCTTAATAGCGGAGATGGAAAGTTATGCCCAGCGCTTGACTGCTGCGAAAGCAAAGCTGTGCCTACCCGGAGTTTGCGTAACCACCTTGCCCCTCCCGCCACCGCGGCACCTGGGGTGGACCTCGCCCGCGGAGAGAGGGGCGCGCCGCCGTCTCTGCCTGCGCTCCTGGCACAGCCAGGGGAAGGGACTATCTCCGGATTTCCACCCCTGCGACAGAGGGAAGGTGACCGGGAAGTGCTGCGAGGAGAGCCAGCCTATGCGGGCTCGGAAGTGAGAGAAAGACGCAGCCACTTCTCCGCGGCAGCCCTTTCAAAAGTCCGTGTTAAATGTGACACTCTGGCGAAATGGGAGCAGAAGAAACACCCCTCTACACGCCCCTCGTCGTCCCCCCCGCCCTTTTCCATGGAAACTCGTAAAAGGAGGAGGAGTAAGAGTTTGCTACGGAAAAGTCTCACCTTGGTCTGAAACAGTTTCAGGCGTTTCTGCAGGATCGGAGCTGCCCTTCTCGGGGGAGGGGAAGAGGCAGGCAGGGAGATCCCTAGCTATCTATACATCTATATATATATCCCCCCCCGCTTGATCTTATTTTATTCCAGCAGCACGTATCTCCACTCTTCCCCCCCCTCCCTTTTCAGGTTGGTCGGCTGAAATGAGGCTTTGCGCGCTGATCCCCTCTCGGGCTTTAAAACAAAACCCGGCCCCGCGCAGCCGGCGGCAGCTTGGGGCTCCTCGGCGCTGAAGCGCGGCGGGGCCGGGCCAGGCAAGACAGGACACTGCGGAGCGGGGCGGCGGCTCCCGCGGAAACTTCGCTTGGAAAATAAACCTCCACCACTTTCTTGGAGATCCACGTGAGAGTAGGAAACCCCGACTGCAAGATCTCTGCGCTGCTGCTGCATGCTACAATTTTACTTTTTGTTTGGCTTGAGTATTTTTTCCTGTTTGTTTGTTTGTTCTTACTTTCATTTTGGAAACGGTTCCCAGCAGCTTGGCTGAACTTCTGGAGACCAATGGACCTTTTATATTGTCTTCCTCTGTTTTAAACAGTGGGCGCTTAAACTTTTCTCTTTCCCCCTCCCCCTCGCTCCTTAACCCCCACTCTTCAGCTCATGGGGCTAACACGGCAAAACAGCTGTAGCAGAGGGGGAAATACACAGACACTGATTTATTTTCCCGTCTCCTAAATTGTAGTTAATGGTCCTCATCACCTATTCTCTCGCGCTTTTTCTGGCTGTTGGGTGTCGGTCTGTGCATTGTTTTATCCGATCTCTATCCTTTTGTTGCTGTTGTTTAAATACCATGCACTACTTATCTAGAGAGAAAGCTATATGGAGATAGAGGCGTATACTGAATGCGCGTGTTTCCATAAGACACGCTATCAAGGGAGCAGATCAGAAGCAGTCCGGATCCTGACCCTGACTGTATGAATAAGTAAGCAGGATGCTGACGACTGTGTGTTAGTTGCCTGTAAGGTTTTCGTAAGTTAAAGGGGGACGGAGGAGGGGGGACAGACCAGAGACAGAGCTTAGAATAAGTGTTTGTGCAGAGGGGGGCGAAGCTCTGACACTTTGCTCCCTCCAGCAGAACTGCTGCCTCCCATCACTGGAGCGCCACGGTTTGCTGTAGTGCGCCCTCCCCTCCCCTCCCTCCCCCACCCTCTCTCTTTTCTTTTCTTTCCTTCCTTTTTTCTTTCTTTATTTTTCTTTTCCCCTCTCCTCGTGGTAGTTTGCTGATGTGCAGCCCAGATCCATCTTCTGGCAGCTTCAGCGGGACCGAGGTCGGCGGCGCGGCGGGCGGGGGGCGCGGGCCGGGCGCGGAACGGGACGCGGGTAGCCGCCGCCGCCGCCGCGTCCTTCTCCGCGAGAAGTTTGGCCGGTGTTTGACAGAGGCGAGGGGACGCCCTGACAGACAGGATCTCCCGGCTTGAGTCCAGCCTCTGCGCCCACCCACACATCCAGAGACTTTTCACCGGCGAGGGGGCAGGAGAGGCAGCGACTCTTTTATGCTCCTCGCTCTGTCTCGCACCCGTCTGACTGGGGCGACCTAGGGAGCACCGTCTCTCGGAATCACCTTCAGGTGGAGGAGGAAAAAAACCCCAACAAAACAACCCTCCCACAAAACCTGTGGTTCCTCCATCCCTTATCCTCCTTTTCCAAGCCGGCGTGGACAGTCGAACCGGCCGCCTGCTTCACCCGCGCCCTTCCCACCACCTCTCCGCCCGTGGGAGGATGAAGATGCTTTGCTGGAGGATGGCACTGTGGCTAGCTGGGTGGACTGTGTGCGGAAAGCCTTCCTCCTGCTCTGGCCTTGATTATGACTACACTTACGATTTCACTGAAGAGGATAAAGCCGAGGCGATAGACTATAAGGATCCTTGCAAAGCTGGTAAGTGACTTCTACGTCTAATGCAGCTCCCCGCCCCCTCCCCAGATGGTGACTTTGTCTCGGCTTTATTTACTGTGGGGTGCGTGAGCGGGGAGTCCCGGTCTCACCTGCTCCCTACCGGGGCAGCGGCGGCGAGCGCAGCCGGTCCTGCGTCCAGCTCCCTCACCTGGGGAGGTACCCGGGACCTGCTTTTCCGGGACTTCCCACTTCCCTACCGCCTCCGGCTGGGGTGGGAGAGGGGCGCGGCGGCGGGCAGGGCAGGACCGCCACTCCGTGGTCCCGGAGGCGTCGTGCCGGCCGCGGAGCCCTCGGGCCACGACTCCGCTGGAACCACGGGAGGCGCAGAGAGCGTTTCGGCAGGGCTCAAAGGTTTCGAGGCGGGACCATGTCCCGCAGCACCAGCCAGGAGCACGGAGCTGCCGGGCCGGGCTTTACCGGGGGTTGGTGGCTTCTCCCGGGGCCCTGCCCTGCCCCATGGCTGGAGCGGGCGCCGCCTCTATCTGCCTCTCTCCTCCCATCTCAACCTGTCGCCCCCCTCGGCCGGGCACCCCTTCCCATAGGCCGGGGCGGACCCGGGGCGGGCCCTCGAGGCCATCCGTCCTATGGATATGAATGCGATAAGTGCGGATCCCGAGCGGGAGGGGAAGCGCGAGGGATGATAAGTGTTCCCTGTGGTTTCGGTCGGGCAAGCCCACGCGTCCTTCTCCTGTAACCCGACTGGGATGTGCTGCGCTTTGATATTTTACAGCGTGTACAGTGGGGCTGCTGCGGTGCTTTCTGTATGGTCTGTCCCTGACCTCCCGCTTTCTAAACTGTGCGAGAAGAGCTGAGTTACAACCTCTTCTCACTTGCAGAGCAATTGATTGGTTTTCTAGAATGTTTATCTTTCTGATGTAGGACTGCAGCCTCCTTAATGCCAGGTACAATTCTTCACCCATTAAAGTTATCAGTAACATGAGTTGACCTCAGGAACCGACTTCATTGGTATTTCAGCAGACAAGTGTATCTCGTGATGCTTTTTTTTTTTTTTTTTTTCTCTCCCAGTGGTGGTCCATTCGCAACAGTTCTATACTTAAACAAGTACTCAAGTTTTCTAGCAGCCTTCTTTGCCTTAATTAGTTATTTTATATTCTGAAGACTAGTTCAGCCAAATGTTATATTCCCTTTGTCTGTGTGATTTTCTTTAATTTATTGAAGAGAATGTGGTGTATATGTATGCCAAATATGCAGACTATGTTTTTCTAATCACAAAAAATGTTTTGTTATGTGAATTCTTGGGTCTTACCTGCTTACAACTGAGGAGTATTCAAGTTGAAAAAGAACAGAAGCAACTGCAAACAAAACATGTTTTCCTCAATTAGCACTCATGAATAACTATAAGTAACCGGTCATAGTTAACTTGGCTCTTTTCTTCTAACCTGTAATTCTTTAAGAATATTCATATGCATCAAGCAGGATGCTATCATGCTATTTAGTACTTTTTTTTCATAGTTGGAATAATTAGCAATTATAACTCATGATACTAACTGTTTTGCAGTTATCCATGAGAGAAAGACAACAGTAGGTAGGCTGCAACATGTTTAATATTGCCAATTCCTTGCCATCATTTTGTTTTGCTTGGAGAAAGAAATATTTGTTTGGCAAATTTTGCCTGTTTCAACATTTCATGGAAATATATATATACTTCACAAGTATGTGGTGCTTAGATACTATGGGGACAAGATAGGTAGATGCATGAAGAGTTAGCTGTGTGTACTTGTCTTAAGAACAATCACTCTGAGATTTTCCTATTCATTAAAAAAATCCCTTTTTTTAGTGTTTGTTAGTTCTTCAAAAATGAAAATGCAATTCACTGTTGCACACTGGGTTTATACCACATACACATAATTTTTTTAAAAAAATTGATAGTTCTGCATATCAATGAAACTGATCCTCCAACAGTATTTCCCAATTTACTTTTCATGCTAAACCATTAACCGTAGCCTGTAAAGTACTGACACATAGTTGAAGATGATGGGAATAGACGGTGCTCAGCCTTTTTTAGCAGCTTAGCCCAAATATGTGTTTTCCCTAGGTCAGGTGTTACTGTTTGGTGTGGGTTTTGGACTCCCATGAGTAAATTTACTGATATCTACCATTAGGATGGTTTCCATGGTGAGGTCCTAAAGAAGGAAAAAGCCAGGTTTCACACTCAGGGGTGTGAGTTGTTTGCACTCAGATTTTTGTGGTCACTCTATGTTCAAGATAACAGGATAAAATAAGGTAATCTTTGCTGAGATTGTGTTTGGGTTATGCAAGCATTGTATCTTACATATAATTAACACCTGCGTTTACTGCATCTTGAGGGCTTTCAGCTGAGGCTGTAAAAGTCCATTTTTTTTTTTTTTAACTGTTTAGGCTAGCAAATGGTTAGGTCCCAGATATAAGTTACTTTCTGCAATTTAGAAAAATGGGGGAACACCCAAGGTCATTTATGGTTTTACCTAGTGACATGCTAGAATAATTTGACCTACCTCCAAACGTACTGATGCAAGATGGATTCACTTGTATTTTTGAAATCACTTGCATTCAATTTTTCTCCAGTGAGTAATGTTTGCTGCTTAGTTTTTGTTCCATAGACTACATGAGAAAACATTTGTGGTCTTGTGGAAGAAAGTGCTGTACGTGAGGCATCAGATCTATAGTTGGAGAATGTTATAATTCTGTAGCTCTTTATAGATACAATCCTGACTCTGTTGAATAAGTGTTCTTTTGGTAGGTCCCTTCCCCATTCTGTGAAAGTGATGGAGAAATGTACTGGAAAAGAATATAATAGCCTCTGAGGGGTTATTTTTGGGCATCTTGTGGGATTTTTTTATGGGTACTATGTGTGTATTTTAACATTTTCATAAGGAAGGGATTATTTTAGTGAATGTACCTAGACTCACACTGTTCCTTCTACTTAAAATTTCCAGAAGCAGCACAGTGCAGGATGCTATAGAGGTTGAAAAGTACATTTTCTTACAATGTTTCCAACTTTGTGAAAAATTCACAGATAACAGATGTCTGGGTTAGGAATTGTTTTGAAGCTGGTGCTTTCATTTGCATCTAAACCAGCAGCTATTTTATGCAACAGCTCCAAAGTACAGTCTTGGCAGTGAAGCTAGCACATTGGAAGCCCTGGAGTAAGGGCTTCAAGGAAGAGAAGAACCTGGAGAAATGTTGTGATGGTGCTGGGGAGAAGAGTGTTGAAAGGAAGCTGTTGACATTGTGCGGAAGAACTTGATGAACTGTGTAGTTTCCCGTGTGTTTGTCTGCAGACCTTTAACCTATGTATGAATTTTGGGCCATGCTGCTTCTCCTTATAACAAGTATCCTGGCACGTTGTAACAGCGGGATGTGATGTAACAGTTTCTGTGCTTCTGATGTCTCAGATATTTCCTTGTGTCTCTCTGCAGGATATTACCCTCGGTGTTTACCACTGTGAATTTCAAGTGCAAGTCATTCTTGGTTCATCTTCAAGATCTAATTTGCCAGAAGATGTGAAATTGGGAATATCGTACTCTAAAGAATCTAAGAACATAGATCAGCATTTCTATAAATCAGATATTACTCTAAAGGATAAAATACTGAGTTAGATTTCAATAGGCACTGTCAAACTTTTCAGATTGCAGCATACACCTACATCTATCTGTGGATTCCTGGATTTTTTCCCTTTTTTCTCTTTTTACCATGGTTTATGATGTATTCAGGGTATTTGTTGAGAAACATACATAGGAAATTCTTTTCCTATACATTTCACTATCTTGTTTATAGCCTGCACTTAGTTAATATTCAAGTTTTTTTGAAAGAGTTTATTTATTTGGTTGGGAGTTTTGGTTTTGGGTTTTTTTTTTTTTTCCCTCAAAACCTTTGTTTTCCTATAGCAAAACAAAACAAAAAAAAGGAAACAGAATATAGTTTGGTGTGATCTTTCAATTAAAATACTGTGAACTGTAGGAGATTAGAAAACAAGCCATAATTTTGTTGCATAGCCACATCAGTGAGGTCTGTTTCAGCCTCTGGACAGCCAGTTCTCCTCAGATAAGTCTCTTATAGCATTTCTTCTGTGAGATATTCCATTTCCTAAAACAAAAGATTTGGGGAATAGGTTTGAAGTTGAATTCCTTGGGCTTGAATTCCTTTTTGTAGGCCTTGTTTTTTTATGTGCCAGAAATTCTGTCTTGCGCTAGGGAAAATGCTCCCAAGGAAAACTTAATTTAAACTCTAACAGTATTCATTGGAGTTAGTTCAGATGACTTTTTTTCTTCCTTTCTTTCCCCCTGTAAAAACCCAGTTAATTGGGATTTTTTTCCTTTCAAATGATGCATGAGTTGTTTTCAGTTTATTCTTTCCCAGTGAAGCTAGATGAAACTGTCAAACAAAGAATATTGAAGATAAGCAATTAAATTTACAGCTTCATAACTTGGAAGTCTGTTAATATGAAGTTATTGGACCAAGAACAAATCCTGTATGTATATATGCCCACTTGAGAATTAGAGAAAATCAAGACTTACCCTCCTTATTGTGTTCAGTTCTTCCTCCTGTGAGAATATAAGGAACTCATTTGGTCACTTTGCACCTTCAGAAATAATAATTAAAAGAAGTTTGAATTGTCTGTAGCAGGGATATTTATATTTCCTGCATCACTGAAGTGTGAAACATAGTAATGTATTTTATTTGTGAAGTAGCTGAGCATGAAATATTGATGATAAATGTTAAATATAATTATTATGCAGTGTCTATAACTGCAAACTAGATGTTGTTTATTGATGTTGTAGCAGCAGCCTTCTATACTGCTACATTGTGTGGGGTTTTTTCAGTTTCTTGTATTCTGGGACGTGTGTTCAACTACAAGCCTACTAATTGTGCAATGTAGTTATAAGAAAATTCATAAAGCCTCATTATATGTTTTGAATCTGTTGCATGATTTAGATAATTGAGATGTTTCTTTATAGTTTATAGATGATCTTTATAGTTCAGTTGTGCAGTAGATTCTTAAAGATATATTGTGCAGTTTGCAGTAATATAGAGGTTAGACTGCTAATAGCACTTGCTAGATTGACAGAACTGTGAGTGTTTATGTAGCAAACACATTGTGGGGGCAGCTAAAATAGAAACAAACTTTTCTGAATGATCTGTCCCAACTGGTTTCCATCCTGCTGTGGATAAAGCTATACGGTAAATCAGACTGCTGAAAAATTCAGTTTTTAAGATTTGGGTTTTTTTAAATTTTTAAAATTTTTTTTTAATTCTCCACCACTGCTTTATTTGTGGTGCCCTTTAATGCAGTATCTCAAGAGCTTTGAAAGAGATTTGTGAACACAAAGTTCTTTTTGTTCTTGGCTTCATTGAAAAGATTAATTCCATGTGAAACTCTAAGAAAACTACATTAAATTAATATATTTTATATTCTAACTTTGTGAATATCCTCCCACACTAAAGGCTCAATTTCATGTCCAGGCCACTTTCCTTAGTGATCTATGTCTGAATGTTTTTCTGAAGTGTCAAACGAGTGACCTGCAAAGGGCAGAATTACATCACTGCAAAACAAATCTAATTGCTTTCAGGCAAACTCAAAAACATTCTCCACACCTGGATGTCTGTCTTATGTCATTCTTATTCCCCTCTGAACAACAGGGTTGATAGGCTTATGACATAATTTCACCCACTTATTTTTGGATATAAAGTAGTGTCTGTGGTTCATGGTAGTGACTGCAAAATGGAAGAGCTGTAGATTGAAGAGTCAGCTTCTGGTTTTCACAAGCACAGGGGACTTTGTGGAGGAAAAGACTTTTTTTTTTTT
>VYZS01054744.1:0-38973 GCA_013400695.1 Neodrepanis coruscans
AAAAAAACTAGATCTGGCCATTAAGGTATAATAATAGTAACAGTGGTGATACTAATAATAGTAATAATGATACACAAACAGCTTTCCTGGCCCAGCTCTGTTCGTATCTAATCCTTGCTCATGTAAAATCAGCTTTTCAGTGCTGATCACTAATTATGTATTTTCTGAGTCTCGGGTATCTAGATTTGCAAATATTCTGAGCACAGCTGGAGTCCAGCTGCTCTGTGTGTGTGCTAATTTTGGGGTTTGTTCAGTGGATTGAGACCATTTATTTCTGCAGTGTGTATACATATGTATGTGTTTATACAGTACTGGAAAGCGGATGGTTCTGGTGTCAGAAGAGCTGTGGGCAGGGGAAGGAGCTCTGGGCAATAGAGAGGAGGGAGGGGCAGAGCTGAGGGAGGGACAGAGCTGAGAACGGAGTTCTGAGGGCAGAGGAGAGTTCTGAGGGAGGGATGGAGGTGAGGGCAGTGGGGGACAGTTCCGAGGGCATGGGACAGTTCTGAGGGCATGGACAGAGCTGAGGGTGGAGGAGAGTTTTGAGGGAAGAGGAGAGTTCTGAGGGCATGGACAGAGCTGAGGTAGGGACAGAGCTGAGGGCAGTGGGACAGAGCTGAGGGTGGAGGAGAGTTCTGAGGGAGGAATAGAGTTGAGGGCACAGACAGAGCTGAGGGCAGGGACAGTTCTGAGGGCAGTGGGACAGAGCTAAGGGCAGAGGACAGAGCAGACGACAGAGGAAAGAGCTGAGGGCATGGACAGAGCTGAGGGCAGTGGACAGAGGTAAAGGCAGTGGACGGTTCTGAGGGCTGAGGGCACTGGGACAGTTCTGAGGGCAGTGGACAGAGCTGAGGGTGGAGGAGAGTTCTGAGGGAGGAATAGAGTTGAGGGTACGGACAGAGCTGAGGGCGGAGGAGAGTTGTGAGGGCAGAGGAAAGAGCTGAGGGCACGGACAGCGCTGAGGGAGGGACAGNGCAGTGGAAAGTTCTGAGGGCCGTAGGACAGAGCTGAGGGTGGAGAATTCTGAGGGAGGGACAGAGCTGAGGGCGGAGGAGAGTTTTGAGGGTAGAGGAGAGTTCCGAGGGCATGGACAGAGCTGCGGGAGGGACAGAGTTGAGGGCAGAGGACAGAGCTGAGGGCAGAGGAAAGAGCTGAGGGCACGGACAGCGCTGAGAGAGGGACAGAGCTGAGGGCACTGGAAAGTTCTGAGGACCGTAGGACAGAGCTGAGGGCTGAGGACAGTGGGACAGTTCTGAGGGCACGGGCAGTTCTGAGGGCAATGCACAGAGGTAAGGGATGGGCAAAGTCGAGGGCAGTGGGCAGAGTTGAGGGCAGAGGAGAATTCTGAGGGCACAGACAGTTCTGAGGGCAGAGAAGAGTTCTGAGGGCATGGACAGAGCTGCGGGAGGGACAGACCTGAGGGCACAGACAGAGCTGAGGGCGGAGGAGAGTTCTGAGGGAGGGACAGAGCTGAGGGCAGTGGACAGAGCTGAGGGTGAGGGCACTGGGACAGTTCCGAGGGCAGTGGACAGTTCTGAGGGCACTGGACAGAGCTGAGGGTGGAGGAGAGTTGTGAGGGCAGAGGAAAGAGCTGAGGGCACGGACAGCGTTGAGGGAGGGACAGAGCTGAGGGTACTGGAAAGTTCTGAGGGTGGAGAATTCTGAGGAAGGGACAGAGCTGAGGGTACTGGACAGTGCTGAGGGCACGGACAGCGTTGAGGGAGGGACAGAGCGGAGGGTACTGGAGAGTTCTGAGGGTGGAGAATTCTGAGGAAGGGACAGAGCTGAGGGTACTGGACAGTGCTGAGGGCACGGACAGTTCTGAGGGCACGGACAGTTCTGAGGGCATTGACAGAGCTGAGGGCAATGGACAGAGGTGAGGGCGATGGGCAGAGGTGAGGGATGGGCAGAGTCGAGGGCACTGGACAGAGTTGAGGGCAGAGGAGAGTCCTGAGGGCACGGACAGTTCTGAGGGCATAGACAGAGCTGAGGGTGGAGGAGAGTTGTGAGGGCAAAGGAGAGTTCTGAGGNCATGGACAGAGCTGCGGGAGGGACAGAGCTGAGGGCACAGACAGAGCTGAGGGCACAGACAGCTGAGGGCGGAGGAGACTTGTGAGGGCAGAGGAAAGAGCTGAGGGCACGGAGAGCGCTGAGGGAGGGACAGTTCTGAGGGCAGGGAGACAGAGGTGAGGGCAGTGGACATTTCTGAGGGCTGAGGGCAGTGGGACAATTCTGAGGGCATGGACAGTTCTGAGGGCGAGGACAGAGCTGAGAGTGGAGGAGAATTCTGAGGGAGGAATAGAGTTGAGGGCACAGACAGAGCTGAGGGCAGGGACAGTTCTGAGGGCAGTGGACAGTTCTGAGGGCTGAGGACAGAGCTGAGGGCACAGACAGAGCTGAGGGCAGAGAACAGAGCTGAGGGCAGTGGACAGTTCTGAGGGTAGAGGACAGAGCTGAGGCCAGAGGAGTGTTCTGAGTTTAGAGGAGAGTTCTGACGGCAGGGACAGAGCTGATTGCACTGGATAGAGCTGAGGGAGGGAAAAAACTGAGCAGTGGACAGTTCTGAGGGAGGGACGGACATAGGTGAGGGCAGTGGACAGTTCTGAGGGCACGGACAGTTCTGAGGGCATGGACAGAGCTGAGGGCAATGGACAGAGCTGAGGGATGGGCAGATTCGAGGGCAGTGGGACAGAGCTGAGGGCAGTGGGACAATTCTGAGGGCATGGACAGTTCTGAGAGAGCGACAGAGCTGAGGGCAATGGACAGAGCTAAAGGCATTGTCAGAGCTGAGGGAGGAACAAAGCTGAGGGCAGGGGCAGGAGGGCCGTCCCTGACGGGTGTCCTGTGTGCAGGAGCCCTCAGAGGCGCCCTGGGCAAAACCTGCATGTCATCAGGGATTTAAAAACTGCGTTTTCATCATCATCAGATCCCTCTCTGTGCCTTCCGTTTTACACATCCCAGCTGCTGTCTCCCTGCCGCTGTGATTTTTAAGGTATTGCTTTCAGAACGTTTGTGTGTGTCCTGTGAAGCTGTGGAAGAGGAAACGCCACTGTGTCCGTGGTGCGGCCCCCGGGCGGCGCTGCCTGAGGGGTATTCACTGGAAAACACTTCCACCCCTTTACACTTCCACCCCTTGTGCTGGAGGGGATGGCAGTCTAACACGCACCCAGTGTTTGACTCCTTTGGTCTGTCTCTGCCTTCATCAGATCACAGAATCATAGAACATCCTGAGTTGGGAGGTACCCACAAGGACTGAGTCCAACCCCTGTTCCTGCACTGACACCCCGGCAATCCCAGCCTGTCCCTCAGAGCGTTGTCCAAACCCTCCCTGAGCTCTGGCAGCCTCGGGGCCGTGACCAAACCCTGGGGAGCCTGGGCAGTGCCCACCACCCTCTGGGGGAAGAACCTGTCCCTGAATTCCAGCCTGACCCTGCCCTGACACAGCTCCAGTTTCCTCAAGCCCTGTCCCCGATCCCCAAAGAGGCCTCTCCAGTGCAGAGTAGAGCGGGACACTCCCCACTGACACTGTCACTCCTGCACCGCTCACCCCAGCCCCCAAATCCCGAATTTCAGGTTGGGGTGTGCACAGCCTGGCTGCCCTCCTCCCCCAAGAAGAGGCGTGAAGCCTCCCCGAGGTGGAAACACGCTCGGTGTCACCGAGCAGACGGTGCATTTGTTGGCTGTGCAGCCCTGGAAGCTCCGCGAGACACGACGAGGCAGAGACTCGGGTAAGTTTTGAGTTCTCACATCGTAGCTGTGCTGCTGATGGCAAGAACAATATGGGATCATGAAGAAGCACCTACTGCCCTGTTCAAGCTGCCACCATCACACAGAAAAGTAGCAGTTTTTTCCCAAAAGATCAGCAGAGAAAAACACATTTCCCATTCGCAAGCCCACGTTTTCTGAGGCAAGTAAATTATCCTGTCTGGAGCTTTTAATCTGAAAAAAAAAAAAAGAAAAAAAAATCTCCTTTAAGGGAAACATCTAGCATCCATCTAGGGGGCTGACGTGAGGCATAACTCTGAAAGCAACCACAAGTGTGGCTCTGTGCAGGCAACACTGAGCAATTCCAATAATAGTTGGTATTATCAGCCCTGCCTCCAGGAGAATTGAATGCATAATGTGAGATTACAGTACAGCACCATTATTCAGCTGTTGCTGAGACGTGGGGAGAGCCTACTGTTATTATGCATTTGAATTACGGGGCAGGAAGATTAATGATGTGCAAATGAGCACCATTCTGCTACGAGTAATTTTTGCTTTTATTTTCCATTCTCATCCTCAAACGCCAACATCCGCTGCCATTTACCGTGTTCAAATGGGGTATTAAATACCAAATTAGAGATTGACTCATCTGATTCTCCAGGCTGAAACGCATAGGAATACAGAGGAAGTTTGTGCTTCTGTGAACCCTCTGCTGCCCCTTTGTCAACAATTGCTATCAGGGAACATTCACAACGTGCAGCTTGCTTTAAATTGCAGGGCTTTGTGACTGTCTGGCGATGTGTGGCTGTTCAGTTAGAGACAAATATTAACTGTGTGTGCAGGTTGTGCTGCCTGCCTGGGGATTCTCAGCGTGTCATTACCGTGCCAGCACTGCATTCCTCAGGGCCAGCAGATTTTTTTCCTGGGGGATTGTTACAGGGAATTACTGCTTTGTCTGTCACAATGCAGTATTTCTGCTGCCGGGCATTTTCTACCTTGTAAAGCACTAGGAAGTGTCAGCCTCCTTCCTCTCTGGTTATGTCATCTGTGGCAAACAAACAGATTGTCTCATTAATCTCACTGGTGAACCTTTTTTTTTTTTCTTTTAATGAACTTTGGCAGGACTCAAAGCATGAAGTTGCTGACCTAAAACGTGCTTCTGCCAGCTCCTCAATGATCTGAGGTTTTAAAAGGCTCTGCCCAAGTTGGAAGGCATCCTTCACCTGTCTGGGGGTAGTGCAGCTTCTAAAGTGCCTTGCCCTTGCTTGAAAGTCACACTTGTGAGGAACAATAGAGGAGAGGGAGCACATCTCCTGATATTTCTTTTATGCACTGGACATCAGACTGACTAAGTGAAGTATGGAAAGTATTTAAGGCAGTTTTTAAATGGAAATTAATTTAGGCTGTGAACAACCCGGGAGAATCACCCCAAAACACTCACTCTGAGTTGACAGGGAACTTAATGCTTTTTAAAGGAATGACCTGGAGTTAATACTTGCTTTTAAATTTGTGCAGGGCTAAAGATCATGTAATTTACTGTCTTGGGTATCATTAGTTCTGTGCTAGGATGTTGCTCAATGATCTGCTAAAGAAGGAAATATTTCCATTCATAAGTCATCCTGTTGCCAGAAGTTTTAGAAACATGGATCTCATAAACTGGTGTTTATGGGGTAGTTTGGTCTTTTCTAGAAAAGAGTTGGGCTTAGATTAGAAAAAAAATAGGGTCTATTTAAAATCAGATGAGATAAAACAGCAATTGGATCTCGTGGTTGAGCAGACCCTTTTGGTGGAGGAGATGGAATTAAAATGTATTACAGGAGCTGTTAATTGCCAGCTGACAATTTAGAATCCCACTGACAATGTGCTGTGGTCTGACCTCTCCTTTGTTTCTCAGTGTATGTTTTACCTAAAGAGGGGTTTGTTGTCTGAAAATGTGTGCACCTTGTGAATTGAAGAACAAAGGGTCTAATATCTTTCAATTAAAACTCACAACCTGCACATTTCCTTCAGTCAGCTGCTGGACAAACTGGTTGTCACCTGAGCATTGCCACAGTGCATATGAATCTGCAGTGAGCAGCAGCTGGCAGGCAGGACACAGAATCCAATACTTGCAAAATTTGATTGCTGCTGTTGCTGCTCTCAGTTTAATCTGCTGTCTGTGCAGTATTTAAAAGGTAAAACAGAACACTCCCTTTGTCAGTGGGTGTCAATCATGGAAACACTTTTCTTACTGCTGCTGGTTTCGTTGGGCCCTGTGGGACAAAACCACTTGAAGAAAGGGAGTTACATGATACCTTTAGGAGTTTTAGTTGCAGCTTAATTAGGAGTGGATGTAGGTAAGAATTAGTTTTATGAGTAAAAGTGGGCATCAGATCACAGTCTTTATCCAACAGTGCTGCTAAACACAACCTTGGCTGTTGGGAAGAGAAACTGGAGAGAAAACAGATTCTGGTGGTCAGGGGCAGGGCTGCTATTTTGGAACATAAGCAACTTCTAAAATGGGTCCACTAAAGACAAATGCAGAGTGAGCCAGACCTGAGAGCTGCCCAAGGAGCAGTGCTCATCTCTTCAATGTGCTGGGACACATCTCTGGGTGGGAGACAGCACATTGCACCTTGGCAGGTTTGGAGGGTGGGAAGTCACTGCAGTCACTAGTGAGGGGACATTAGCTTTGAATAGATATGTCAGTGTCTATGGAAATATTCTGGGCAGTTGCTTTGTCATGGGATGATTTCTCCCTTCTAATCTGTGGTGTTATTTTTAATTAAACCCCTGGAATCCCTCCTTATTTATATGGGTAAGGAGGGGAAAACAGAGCAATAATTTGAAACCATCTTTTCTGCCAGCCCAAACCCTGAGCTGGAGTCATGACACCAATCTTGCCTGGATCAGAGCTGGGGATTGACACTGGGATTGACACTGGGATATACACAAGCACAGAGAAAGCCTCTCATTTGCCCCAGGGAAAGTGTGGTGTTAGATTTGCATACCCACATCTGGACGTGCAGACTTAAATGAGAAGAAAATGCAGTTGTTTTGGTGAAAGGATGTAGGTGTTGTGCACAAGTGGGTTTGGAGCAGAGCCTGAGTGACACACACAGCTCTTAGCTGAGCCAGGTGAATTAAAAAGCAAGCCAGCAAGAAGATTCTACACTGTGTCTCGTGGCTTCCACACAAATGATGCTTTGAACTCATGCAAATTAACGTTAATTAAAACACACACACACTCCCCCCCACCATATACATTCAGACATCATGCAGGATAAACAAGCCAAACACAGTTATTATCATTTTAATTTGACCATATTGTAGAAATGTCAAAATATTAGCTGAGAAAATTAATTCCTCCAATTTAGCATATGGTTTTCCTGAAGTGAAATCAAGGGTAGCAGTCATCTTCCTTCAAGTCCTCCCACAACATTTCTAGAAACCTTTTCCAAAAATTCATTTGAAACACCCTCATGCATTTAACTGGCAGGAAGTCAGAAAATATTTGTACTTCTACATCCCTTTCCTAATTTCCCTTTTAGTGGAAGTACAGATAGGAAGGAGATTGTGTGGCTTGGTGGTGGTGCCTTCATTTTGGAGATAACCCACAATGCCCTCAGACACCTAAAAGTACTTAATGAACACTAATATTCCCTTTCATGCTGTTGTAACTTTAGGAACTGTGCTCCTTTCAAGACTTTTCTCCAGGACTTGGAGAGCTGAAGGTCAGTGAGGTCCAAAGGAGGTCTCTGGCCCCCCAAACCTTTTGGATAATGCATGAGCATATTCCAATATTTTAGAATTCTTACGGGGTTTGTGCATTAATTAGGTTGTCCTCATGTATTGGTGGTGAACATCAGAACACTCCTAATTGTTCCAGGTGAAAAAGAAAGAGCTTGAGGGCTGATCTGGGGGAATGTAGTGAGGGGTGTGAGGCAAGTGCTTCCAGGCAGGAAATTGGGGTCATGTCCAGCCGTGAGAGATGGTCACTCTCAGCTCCCAGCCTCTGCCAAACTCTGGATTAAAGAAAAAGGCAAAGAAAAATCATGTAAATTAATAACTTTTCTATAGGTACCTAAACATTTGTATTCTTTGTGAGCATGGTCTCCACCTTTTGACTTCCCTGCAAGCAAGTGGTAAGTTGAAGGGTCAGTGCTGCCACACTGGGGGACAGACTGGAAAGTTTGAATTAATGACTCTTATTTTCAAGTGTTTGAGGAAGAGGACAAAGAATTTCAGCCTTCTACTGCTTCTCTGCCTTTAATTGTTTTTAGTTCTCTGCTGTAGCCCTGAGACTCTGCCTGCAGAAATCACGTGTTGTTTCCACTGATAAGGAAGAGCCCAAACAAAATGAAAGCAGCTGTTGTTTCTGAATACAAAGCACGCCCAAAAAAGCTTTTGGGTAAATTCATAAATACAATGCTTTGCTTTTTCTTTCTGGTCCAGTGCAGGGGCTGAAAAATTACTGATCAATAAAGTTTCTTGTTGAACATTTTCTCCTCAGTGCTGCAGCAACTGTATTGCAGCTCCTCTGAGGGTTTGCTGTGTCCAAGGACTCCTGCACATGGATTTACTTGTTTTCATCTTCCTCCTGTACATATAATGAGCACTACAGATCTTAATTCCTGATTGAAGGTATTTCTTGAGGCAAAACTCAAGTGATTCATATGCTGAATTGTTTCGTTTGAGGAACGTGAGGAATGCTGAAATCTCCCTGAGAACAGGTGCCTGAATAATTAAGAAATCAAGCTCCAGTTTAATTGGAGCTAATCAACTGATTGAGTGGCTGATCAGTACAAATTGCCTGACCCTGTGATTTTCATGGTTCCCGGGAGCTTGTTGGTGGCACTCCTGAAACTCAAGCAATGCTACATCTGTGATTGTGCTGCTTTTGGCTGGGATAGAGTTAATTTTGTTCCTATTAGCTGTGGGTTGGATTGAGCCTGAGAATCACACTGAGGACTTTTCAGTTTACCATGTTCCACTAACAAGGAATGCACAGAAAGCCCGGAGGGAGCTTGTCCTGAGCTGTCCACAGGGATATTCCACACCAGTGTGTCAGTCCTCGGGCTTTTTTCCTCTCTCTCTCACTCCGCTTTCCATTACAATTGTTACATTGTCATCTGTGCTGTTACTATCGTTAATTTTGTTTCAATTAAACTCTCACCCCAAAAGGGTTTTTTTTTTCCAACTCTCCTCCTGGTGTGCAGGTGGGGAGCGGCTCATTAGTGGTTAATTGCCAGCTGGGGTTAAAGCAGCCACTAATGGCTGGAACCAGCAGCATCTGGGACAGGCTCTGCAAGGAGTGGATCCACACAAACCGGGGTATAATTAAGGAATCGCTTGGACTCGAGACAAAATTGTCCATTCCTTTCCAAAGCCATTCCAGTTTATCAACAAAATTGCGCAATGGAGTCAGAGGGGCTCCAAATCCTTGTAGAACACGGGGTGAAGTTGTGTCACTTCACTGCTGAGGAGGAACCCCCGGGATGCAAATGGGCCTTGATTGGTGTCCGGGTGCAGCTGGGGAGGGTCAGGACGGGATCCTGGAGGGAGCAGGAGGGGCGAGGTGAGTTCTCGTTTGGAAAAAAAATGCGCTGCTTAGACTTTATTGGTGGTTTTGTGTTCATTTTTATTTAACATAAGAAGAATTAAGAGTGCATTAATGGAGTTTGCTGCTGACACGAAGCTGGGAGCACTGATCTGTCTGGGGATGGAGGAGTAGCAGGAGGAAAAGAGCTGTTTGCACTAATAGGAGGGAAAGGCAAAAAGGAATTAAGTGTTTGGAACTCTGGCTGAAAATGTGAAGGTATCCAACTGCCGGAAAAATTAACATTTGGAAGTAACTTTCCTGTAAGGGCAGTGGAGGAGAGATTGTTCTTGAGGTAGAAAAACCTCCGCAAATTCATAATACTGTCCTTCAAAGAATGTGTGATATTCTGTAATCTCACTGATGTCTCAGGAAAAACAGCTTTTTACAGCTCTAAATAGCAGAGTAATGTTGTGCTCCCCATGCTGACTGTGCTAAAATAAATCATTATTTTTGTCACATTCAGAAAGCTTCCTGGAGCTTATTCTCCTGTGCTTTATATTCCATGAATTTGTGCATCAGGGAAAACCTTTCATAAGGAGAGTCAGGCATCATCCCTTCTACTCTGAATAAAATCAGGCCTTTTTCCCCATATATTTCTTTACTAGTCATCACCTTTTATCAGCTCTCTATTAATAAAGATAAAAGTTAAGCACCTGTTGTTTGTCCTGCTCACTCTAAAGGTATTGAGACCTACAGGATTTAAGCCAAGCATTAATGTCAAGTGTCTGTTTGAATAGGGTCAGAAACAGAGACAAACATGGGTGTTTTGCTGATCTGAAGGTCCAAGGACTGGTAGATGAACCTGGGCAAGTGGACTTGTTGAAAATAACAAGGGAAAAGCAGAAGGAAAAAGGTTTAAGGTAAGATTAGTTTTATTATTTTCTGTCATGGTTTTTTGTGGCAAACTGGAGGCCATTGCTCAGCTCAGGGACTCTGAGTGACTCTGGGTTATGTGGGGCAGGAATGTCTGAAAATGGAACTGGAGTGTCTGGACTGAGCTTTGTTTGAAGACTTATAAATGTTCATTAGTTCCAGGGGGCTGGTTTTGCCTGTCCTGGAGCTTTGGTTCCTTGGCTTCAAAAGGAGATGATTTATTTATTCTTTCCTGCTTTCCTATATTTAGCCTGTAACAGGAATATTTTTACTTTGTGAGTACATTGTGATTGCTGCAATGAGGCTCTGGGTGAGGCTGGGATTTCTACATTCCATTGGACTCCAGTCCTGTAATAATTTCAGAGAAGGATGGGAGTGATGAGGGGGAATTCCCAAATGGTCAGTGTGGAAACAAAACCGATTGGGGGAAAGAAAAAGGCAATAAAATGTGCCAGATGCTGAGCGTATCTAGGATTTTCCTCTAGCCAGTGCTCTGCTGCTTTATTTTCTGCCCTGCTGTGTTTGGATTTCCTCACTTGTGCAGCTGAGTTCTGGTGTGGGTCTGTAATGGGAAGTGTGCTGCCTGTGGAGTGAGGAAACCCACAGAGTTTGCTGGCAAAGAAATGAAACCAGACAAAAAGCAGGGGTTTGGTGTGTGTGATCCCTCAAGGACCAGATCTGGGCTGGGATCAGCCCTGGTTTGGACCTCTAGTCCCACACAGGATCTCTTCCACTGGGGCCTCTGCCAGAGTCTGGGGGGAAGTTCGTCAGGGCCCAGCCTCTGTTCCTGGCCTGCTTTGTCCTGTTCCTCCTGTCTCTTCCCCCAAAATCCAATTCTGTTTCCTTGACAGCAGTTTGTTGCTTCCTCACGTGATCAGGAGAGGAAGCAGTGATTGCAGAGCAATTTTCATTCTGTTCTTTGCTTTGGTTTGAACTGCGTTTCTTTCCCTCTGCTTTTCTGGGAATGCTCCCATCTGTCTCCTCTGTGGGATCTGGTGGTTTATTCATCTCAAGCACGCTTTTAATTTTTTTTTTTTTCCTTTACTGTTGGTTCCCCTTCACTTTCCTTATTCCAAGTTGGCCATAGTGCAGCCCTGTCCATCTCCCCTTGTTGATCCCTGTTTTGCAGTGGAAAGTGAATGACAAGCACATTGCTGTATCTCCTGAATGCTTTGGGGTTTTTTTTATTTACTTGGTGCTGGCAGTGCTTCTGGAAAGTGCTGTTGTCAGCTGGTTGTATTTTGTAGAAAATCTGAAATTTTCAAAAAAGGGAAAAAACTGTTTCTTGAAGCTGAACACTTTGTCTGTCTTCAGTAAATACCTTAGTCTGTTAATCTGTTATCACACAGTATCTGGCTGTCAGTGGAATCTCTGCACTCTTTGTTGTCTGCCTTTCCATAATAAAGCTTTTCTGTCCTGCTGTGGTTAATTTGAAGCACAGTAAGAGAATTCAGATCCTTTGAATCTAAATCTGCAGAGGAGCAGCAGCCCTTGGCTGCCTGAACAGGAGGTGTGTTAAGTCTGGCAAATACAAAAAAACCCAGTGATCTGGGAAAAAGAAATAACTATAGTCACACTTGGAAATAATTCTAAATAGATGGATTAGTTGTGTGAAAATTGGCATGTGTAGTTTTGTTGTGGTAAGATCATAACATGACTGATTTTTCAATTCTGCTGGAACTTCTGGAGTTAAGGACTTTTGTCATGAGGACCTTTGCTGTTATAAGATGTGGGATGGCTCTAATCTCATAAAAATCAGAGTGTCTTAAACTGATCGTGGACATCCTCTCATATTTTTGTTTGGGCTTTTTTTTTTTTTAACCTAAACTTGTTTTTTCATCAATTTAATTTAGGTTGGGTTTGGTTGTTTTTGGGGTTTTTTGGTAAAGTTAGCATAGATTTTGAAGCCCAGCTACACCTGAAGCTACATTTCCACCTGTGCTCACACCCCCCTCCCAGCTCCCTCAGGGGTTTATTTCATGCAGTGACCACAAGTGCTGGGCAAAGGTGATCTCTGAGACACCCCTGGGCTGGGGAGAAGTGCCTTCCCTGAGTCCTTGCGGGGCTCCTGCTCTGCTGGCCCTGCCACAGTCAGCACCTGCCCTGATTAGATCCTGCTTGGCTGCAGCATCTTGTTTACAGGGAGATTCTCCTTCAAGGAAGATGAAATCAAACAGCTGCTTTCCTATCAGTTCTCATTTGGGAAAGGTAATGCTGGATACAGATATTTTCCAAATTAAGGCCAGAAGATCTGCTTTCTGCTTTCAATTCCCAGCTCTGCTTTTCATTCCTTCTGAACCCAGTCAAATTACACTTTCTGCCTTTTTTTTTTCCCCAGTAATTTTGGTTGGGTTTCTGATATTATCTTTCCTCAGCTTTCTTTTTTTACCTGTTTATCTAACAGTGTGCAGTCAGCCCCATTTTGCAGTGAATGAGTTGAAGCACCAATGCCCCCAAAGTCATGGCTTTTACAGCAGTTTTATTCCAAATATGATTGAGATGTTTCATGGGCACCTGGTTCCTCCTGCAATCAGGGGAACATGCCCTGGTTTGTGCTGCCTGAGGTGGTTTTATTCCCCCCTCTAAAAACCAAATCAGTGTTGGGTAACCTTTTCTAATGGGAGCTGAACAAGAACAGTGTGAGAATTGGGTAAAAAGACATATTTCCACAGTCTAATACTTCAAATCAAAATTCCCTTCAGGGCAGCTTGATGGATTGCCGGCAGAATTTAATCTTTAATGAGGGTGAGTCTCTGACTTCATAAAGCCCAAATGTGGCCTAAGACTTTTTATCATCTTTGGTTGAAACACAGCATCCCTTTGGCTGAAATTAGTGTTCAAGCTAAGAACATAATTTTTTAACTCACAGTGGGAAAGAAAAGCAAGGAAGAATCAAGATGCTTATTTAGGTTTTGTGGGTTTTTTCCTTCACTAGAGGTGTAAAACAATATATTAAGTTCTTACAACAGTAATTTTTATTGCAGTGTATTCTCTTTGAATTTCAAATTATCTCACAGCTACCACATTAATTTCTATGAGTCTTGTATTTGCTGTCTGTAGTAAGAGATTATCGTTATTACTTGCAATCAAGTGGAGATGACACACTGGCCTGCTGGACTGGAAACTGTTTTCTCATCTTTTTAATTATTTTAGATTCTAGAGTTTGTAGAAAGGACTTGTGTTTGTGGGAAAAGTATCAAATACTTGCCATCAAACAACCAGGCAGTGGAGTGGTTCCCAAAATTCTGCTCTAAATGCTAACCAGCCATCTTGAAAGCTCTCTGAGAATAGAAATAATAATAATAATCAATGACTTGAGTACTTCTGATAACCCAGGGTTGGTAACAGTGCCTTTGTCTGGCTGACCAGAGGTTTGCCTTGAAGACACCTATTTTCCAGAAGCAGTTTACTGTTTAAGGGGATGAGGTGAAGGGCAACCTGGAAAATGTTCCTTTGAAATCAGTGATGTTACATCCTCTTAAACCAGACACAAAGATAAGTCCCAAAGCCTGTGCTCATTGTATCAGTGCAGTTGTGGGGAGAAATAATTCCTCCTGGAGACAAAGAGATTTTTGCCAAGGTTTTCTGCTTGCAGTGTGTTCAGCAGCTTATATTCTATTCATAAGCTGCTATTCTAATTAATGTACCTGGTCTGGGAGCTTTTTTGTGATGCCTAATGGAGAAATATGACAGAAGGAAGGAGAAATGTAAAGCTAACACATTTTCAATAAGTATTGTAATTAAATCCTCCTCTGTCCCTGTCTTTGTGAGGAGGAAATTTTGCTGAAACACTTTCACCCCTAATTAAATATTAGAATGTGCCCAGCTCTTTTCATTAGAACATTTTTTTCATATAAAGATAAATAATATTTTTCTGAAGGCCAGACTTTTGCAAATTTGTTGCATCATAACTCCAATTCCTAAAGCCACTTAATGAAATTTGGGGAAGCTTGAGTGACTGTGGCACAATAACACAGAACATGCCGGGGAGTTAATTCCCAGGGATTATTGACAGCTTTTGGAGATGCTGCTCTGCTGGGAAAGATCTCAAATAACCCCCCTTGGGCACCAGCCCTTGAATCAAACCCAGCCCTGCCACTAATGACAGGACAGCAAACCCTTGCAAATATTGAGCAGTGCCCCTCCAAGAGCCCAGATTTTCTGCCTGTTCTCGGGAGTGCCTGCAAAGCCTGGGATGGAGATGGATGGCACACTTTGGTAGGGAAGGAGCTGCTTTGGGGAGCCATCTGTGTTTTTACTGATGAGGAGGAATTTTAACTAATGAAAACTTCAGTGATGAATGTTGTGCATATTGCAGCAATTACACAGTGTGATTAGATTTGGTGCAATAACATAAGAAAAGAGGTGGAAAATCCTGCATGGAACATCTGCCTCATCCTGGGATGCAGTTGAGTGGTGGTGGTTGGCTTTTTTTTTTTTTTTCCCCAATTCTGAGTAGAAAACGTTCTGATAAATTGAGCAGAAAAGAGCAAATGTGGCAGAATTGGTCTATGAGCATTAAGGTCAGGATTGGCAATTGTGTTCTCAAAATCTAAAGACCTGCACTTCTTTTGGCAGTGCAGCTCACAAGAGCTTGTTTAAAATATATAAACTGTGGACAGAGGAAAATCCTGATGGTGATTCCTCTGGATCTACGTAACTACATTATAGATATATAATACAACTGTTCTGGGGTGCTTGGAGGGAAAAAAAGCCCCAAAATCTCAGAAACAATTTGGGTTCCACAGCCTTTCTTTTCTGTGAAGGGGATGATGTTTGGCTGGAATAGACCTTGTGTGGGGGACTCTAGTTTTTCCAACAGATGTGGCTTCCCTTCCCTAATAACTTGTGGCAATGAGCCCCCATGGCCTGGGAAGCCCCACAGGTGGGATCTCAGCTGGGTTGGGAACCCCAAGTGCACCTCAGCCCCCACAGTGATGCCAGGACACCTCAGCCTGTCACCCCTCATCCCACTGCATCAGAGAACCCCAGCTTTCCTCCCTGCCCCCAGTGTGAATCCTCTGGCTGCCTTTAGTTGAAAAAGGAGGTGCTTTAATTCCTTTTTTTGACCTGGTTGTCATTTTACAGCAGAGATTATCCCCAAGCTATTTCCCCTCCCCATTCCCACCATCACCACCTTCTGTGATCTCATCTGTGATGGCACAACACTGTGGAAATAGTTGCAAAAGTGCCTGGAACTAATTTGCACTTGTTCCTGCCATGTGCTTTTGGAGATGTGCCCCCACTGCACCATGTTCTTGCTCTGTGTAACCTTCTATAATCTATTGCTTTACATAAAATAATAAAAAAACCCTACTGGTCTGAGTGTGTTTCCAGATAAGTGCTGCTTGTCTGAGCAGGAAGCAGAAAGGGGTGAAATAAATGCAATTTTCAGCCTTGAGCACCTAGAAAATGCTGGGTGTTTAAAAACTGGAGTTGAAAATTAAATATTAAGGACTCCTGAGTCTTCCTTGGTGCTTTTGTGTTATTCTGATTTTTCTTTGGGGGGATTGCTGAGCATCCTGGTTTTCAGTGTGCAAGGATATGTGGGATTAGTAGGGCAAAGCAGTAAGGACATGACCCTTTTAATGCACTGACATTATCAGTCTTTGTACTCTTGGAATTTGCCTGCAACTGCCTTTCCTGCCACACTGAGTGCAGGTGGCTCTTCACAGGAGACCTTTTCTGGAAAGAGACAGAAATAAAGGTGGCCGAAGCAGCTTTTGTTTGCCCTCTTTCCTTGGCTCTAAATGACAGGGGAAATGTGTGGAGAGCAAAAAAAAAATCACTAAGTGGAATGAAAATGAATGTGCTTGGACAGGGGCCCGGCCACCGGTACCTAAACCTGAGTGCTTGAGACAGGCTGGTTTGGGTAAACACAGTGACCTCAACAAGGCTGACAAATGATTGCTGCTTGGCAGGGACATTCTAACACATCATTAGAGAGGAAAGGTTATTTTCAGAGCCCAGGGAAGTTTTAAATTGCACCCTCAGAGACCAAGGATGACCTTTCAGTGAGCTTTGGGCAGGCAGGGATGTCTGGGAGGTGGGGCAGCGTGAGGTTGCTGAGCAGGGGTGCCTCTCCCAGAGGGGCAGTGGAGCATTAGTGGGGTCACTCAGAATTTCGTGTTATGTAACTTGGAAATGGTTTTCAATGCTCTCATTATTTGGATTCTTCAAAAAGAAAGAACTATAAAAGGGCTTCTGTTCTTTGATGGTAAGAAATTGAATACAGGCACAAGCTCACTGGTGTTAAACTGGATATTTGGTCTGAAATAACCTGTACAGCTTTACAGGGAAATTTATGGGATTGCAAGGGAAGAGAATTACCCTCTTCTAGGATTTTGTTGTATGGGGATGGCTGACTAGGATTTGAACTTAAAGGGATTCTTGGTAATTCTTTTTCTAATTCTGCTGTTATAAGTTGCCAGAACTTTGGGGAAGACAGTGACATACTATAAATTCTTCTGAAGAATCTATGCCTAATAATTGAGGAGTGGAATGAAAGATAACTACAGGGAAAAATTCTTAAAGTTCTTTAAACTTTTCAAGCATTTTATACCAAATTTTCCCAAAAGGACATGCGTGGTCAGAGGGCCTTCCTCCCCTGTGTGTTATCAGGAAGCTTTGAACTGAAAGCATTGCATTGTAAAAGCTTGTCTTTGTTTTGTGACTTGTGGTCTTGAGCTGCACAAGACTGATGTGGGTACTGAGCTGTGAGAACAAACAAGTCCTCACAGCCTCTTTTTGGATCTGACACTGCACTGGCTGAGCTTTGTCTGCAGAGCTTTAGGGCAGCACCTTGGCATTTTCCAAGAGGTGTCATGATCTTGGGAATAGATTTTCTCCACGGGAACTCTGCATCTCTGAGCAGCTCTGTGTGCAGACAATTCAGCCAGGTGTTGAATAGCCTTGGTTATACCGAATAACAGTGCTTCTAATTAGGAGGCAGAAATACAGATGCCCTTTGAGAAAAGTGGTTTTCAATATCAAAGCACCACAACAAATGGATTCTTCTTTGTTGCTGGCAAAGTGAGCCTGGAGCTGGGGGATAACTTGCTTATGTAATGATGTTTTTGGAGTCCATCTCTTCCCCAGGATTCAGACTCCTCACACCTCTGTGTGTGGCACTTGAATCACACACATGTGATCTCTCCCAACATGCTGCAGCATTACAGGAAATCCAGGGCAGGGAGCAAAAGTACCTTTCCAGACTGAAATCAGATGAAGTGATTCCCAAGGGGCAGTGGGGAGAGAAAACAGTCAAATCAGAGGCAAAGCAGGAGGCTGGATAGGCCTGAAGAGGTTGCCAGGGATCTGAACTTCCACATCAGTACAGGATCTTGATTTTCGTGTCTCAGACAAAAAATCAGTGACTGCACCAGAGGGATTTTGGTTTGGTTTGTTCAGTGATCACTGGTGTGAGACCAGGATTTAGGAATGCTGACTGTTTCTGAAAGCCTTCCTGTGGGTCTGTTAAATATAAGCAGTTTCACATCATTTATACCCTCATCTACTTGATTTCAGCATCTGATTTCTCGTGGGTGTTGGAGTCAAAAATTAATCCTGAGTAGTTTTTTCTGAGGGCTGGTTTTTCTTATATTTTTGAAGGGGAAAAAAAGCTTTAATTTTCCAGAACTGGAGAATTCTAAGTCCTAATTTTTTTCATTGCAGAGTGTTTAGAAAGGCCTAGTATAATTAGAATGAAATATTAAGGCTTAATATTTTTTACAATACCAGAACTAGAGTATAATGAAGTTTGTGAGTTTTTGTGCTAAAAATGTTAATGTTGATCTTGAACTGAACCAAATCCAGTGACTCCCAGACATCTCATCCCAGAGCCTCATGTAGGACTCATTCATCCTTGGCATGGTCATGCTGAGCCCTTTCCTTGCTCCTCTCCTCCCCAGATTAAAGCTCATTGCATTGCACTGCTCTTCTCATGAGAAACATTAGTTGCAAGGTGCTGATAATTCCCAGTAAGCTAAAAAGGCTCATTTGAGAAGGAAAATTCCTGAGTTCTTACCTCCTGACCTCTACAGTTGTGTTTTGTGTCCTCTCAGAGTATGTTTTAATGTGTGTTGTTTTTCCAGCTACTGGAAAGTATGTTTGAGGTTTCTAAGATACTAAAACTTCAATGTACTCCTGTATCTCCAGCAGCTGAATCTTTGAGCATGTTCCTGACCTCTGTATCCCACAACAGGGTTCCCTAATGTTGGTGCATGTTTGAGGAATGTTTTAGAAGTGCACAAATGACCTCATGGCCTCCTTGGAATCCTTTCCCCTTCATCCCTTTGCCTGGAAAAAGATGTTTTTATGGTTTATTTATTGATCTGTCTCTCTTTCTTCTACAAAGGCTACACTAGCACGTGTGTCTTCAAATAGAAATGAAGTGCAGCCAGCCCACTCAGGTAAAAGAGAGTTGCTTTCACTGGAAAACAAAAATTCCTGCATCAAAGTTTCCCCATTTGTTTAGTGCTCATAAAAAGGTGCAGGAACTGGCAGCACCTGGAGAGCCCAGGCAGGAGAAAGGGAAGGGAATTGAGGGGTACTTAGGGCTGTTTGGATACTTGATCTCCTCCTGGACTGGGGCTGCTGCTGTTGAATGGGGCTGTGGGGAACAGAAGAGCTCATGAAGTGGTGCTTGGCTGTGCCCTCATTTCCTGTGCTCCAACCTCCAGCAGACTGGTCTTGTTTGGGAATAGAGTCCCTGGTCTAACTGCTGGCACTGGACTTGCATGTTGGGGAACTTTTCTGTCCCACACAGATGGGGAAGAACAGGATAAAACATGCCTGGGAAACATGTTATGTGACAAAACTAATGTAAGAAGGCTGTGGCTGAACGTAACTGCCACTGGCTCAGACATCCTGGAGGTTATTTTCCTTATGAGATAATGTAATTACAGGAATTACAAATGGAGAGGAACTGTTGAAGTGATTTTTGTCCCTTCCATGGCAACACAGTGCTCCTCCATCCCTCTTTGCTGATTCCCTGCACATCTACAAACACTCAGCCATCGGATATTGCTCTGCTGAAATTAATCCTCAATCCTTTCTCTAAGCCTTCTGAATATCTATGAGATAAACAACATTTAGCTCCGTGATAGCTCTGGAAAGTGAACTACATTAATTAGGTGAAACCACCCACCTAAGAGTTTGTTGGAGGTTGGGGTTTTTTTGAGGGGGGGGAGAAGAATGCAAAGTTATGGAAGAAATGATTGGTGAAGGTAATATCTTGTATTTAAGTTCTTCATCTGAAACTTGGAAGACTTAAAAGAAACTTGTTGATTTCAGAATTTATTTACAGAATATTTGCATAAAATTATCTGGAGATGGACAGTGCCTTGCTGGCCTTTATCCTTCCTGAGCTTGAAAGTGGCTCTTGCTGCTTGTTCAGAAAAAAAAACCTGAAGTGCCTCCATGTTCCCAGTGGGTCCTGAATGGTAGCAAGGAAAGAGTGAAAGTGAGGGGGAAGGGGTTGTACTCAAAGTCTTAGTTCTGCCACAAACTCCCCCAGGGATTATTTGGTAGCACACTTTAGGTGTGGTTTGACTGTCTGGGCCTGGGGCCACTCACAGACTCAAGGAGTGATCTGAGTTGAAAGGGACCTTACAGGTCACCTACTTCCTGGGACACCTCCCACTATCCCAGGCTGCTGCAGCCTCAATCCAACCTGACCTTGGACACTTCCAGGGATGGGGCAGCCACAGCTTCTCTGGGCAATCTGGGACTGTGTCCCATCACATTCAAGCAAAGAATTTCTTCTAAATATCTGATAGAAACCTACTTTTCCATCAGTGTGAGGCTATTCCCCCTTGCCCTGTCCTCCAGGCCCTTGGAAATGGTCTCTCTCCATCTTTCCTGGGGGCTCCCTTCAGGCACTGGAGGGAAAGGATGCAGGACATTTCAGTACCAGGCCAAAAGGGGGAATTGGGAACTCTGAGAGAACTGGTTCATTGCTGTAGCTCTCACTTAGACTCCACAGGGCTTTCAAATCCCTGGGCAGGCACTTGGAACAAATTGACCACATCAATTACATTTAGCTGGGAGAGGAGTGCTGAGCACAGGGATAACCTATAAATCCTATTGCCCACATTCCCAGGGGGCTGGTGGGCAGAGCCTCACCAAGATTTGCAGCCTGAAACTCTGTCCTGGCAGTGCCTGGGAACCTTGTTCATGACTCCTTTTCCATGGAGGCTTCTTCTGCAGCTTTTTGCTTTCTGCCTTTGAGAGATTCCTCTCTCCCAGTGTCTTTTGCAGGAGAGAATGGAACCTTTTCAATAAGGCAAGAAGAATCTCTGTATAATTTAGGCTCTTTGTGTCTTACCAACAAGGTGTCAGTTTTTTTCCATAATTTGTCCCACACTAAAATCAAAGGTGAATCTTTTACAATCTGTTCCTGCCCCTTCCCTTCCTTTTGCTCTGCTTGTCTGGCTGCAGTGATCTCCCTCTGAACATCTAATATTAAAGGGTGCACTTCTTTTATCTCAGATGTTTTCCATTAAGTTGCTGGATCCCTGCTCCTCTAAGTCTGTGCTTTCTGAGTTCCTCTGGGAGAACATGGAACGAGGTGGCTGAGAGTGGCCCCAGGAACCTGTGCTGATACCTGCTGCTGATTTGATAGGAGCAACAGCTGCAGTTACCAACAATCTCTGGGGGGGATTGCAATAAAAACTGGCACAGACAATTGAGCAGATTGTGCAAGGAAATACCTGAGGGTGCCTTTCTAAAAAACAAGTTTCCAGCCCAAGCTCTGCCAAGCAGGGATTTCCTCAGCTGGCAGGGGTGGTTAGCAGTCCTTTTTGAAAGACTCTCTTTCTGAAAGCGAGGGAATGGCAATGCAGAGGGCTCTGCTGGAAATCCCCCTGCCCAAATCTGGGGGAGAGAGAAGGATAAGAAGGTTTCCAGGAAGGCCAGAGCTCAGGATCTGGGATACAGCCAGGCAGCCTGGGAAGTGCAGTGGGATGGAGGCTCTGTGAATCCCTGCAGAGACAGGCCCTCCACATGTGTCCATGTCCCATCTTTGCACAGTTGGTGTCCCATGGCACTCAGGGCTCTCTTTGTACTGCTTTTTGGATAGGCAGGAAAAGTAAGGAGCCAGGGCAAATCTTTGTCCTCTCTGTCCTGCCTTTCCTATTTTTCCTCTTCATTAATTCCTTGTATTTCCTGCTCCTTGCACAGTGAAACAAAACTTCCTTTTGTTTCTAGCTGCTTTATCTCTTCTTCTCATGCATTAGCACAGTACTGCAAAATCTGGGCTGCAGATCAAGCAGAGATTGGCCTCTGTAAATGGGAAATTAGGTTTATTTTGCTTTAAAAAAAAGGTGGTAACTCATACCCCAAAAAATTTCCAGAGAAACTTCTCTGAGAACATTGCTTTTAGATGATATAATTTCAATTTACAAGAGGTCTCTTCATCCCAGGTGGAAAATACAAATGAAAAAATGTTATGAACATTTTTTTAAATCCTACATTAATTTCCTGATTTGTAACTGGTACTTAAATAACTGTCAGCTGGCTTTTCCCTTTACCATGGAGCATTCTCTAACACAAACTGGCAGTATAGAACCCCATGGATTTCACTGTTCCCCCATCTGCTCTCAGTGCCACTGTCACACAGGGTGCCACATATGTGACACAGCAATCTTACACACACTTTAATAGGCAGGTTTCTTGTTTGTGGCTTATTCTGCTTGAGATCAGACCAAGGAAGGCAGAGCCTCAGAGAAGGGAAGCTGTGCCAGGTTTCAGGCTGTCCCAGCTGAAGGAGCAAAGCCAAATCCAGCTCATCTCCAGGCTGGAATGCAGAAGTCTCCCAGTCTGAGCTGTCAGTGCTTCAGTGCCAGGCTGCTGATTGCTGCTCCTGCTCAGCTTGTCCCTCAGGACTCTCCTGGTGGAGAGGATGGGAGGGAGTTGGGGATGAGGTGGTGGTGACAGCCCAGGGATGAAGCATTTCCTCACCACTCACCTCCACAGGGGATAATTAGCAAACCCTCGGGGTGCTTCTGCTTTCCTCCTCACACTCAGCATTTTCTTTCCATTTCTGCCATTCTCTATCCTTCCTTCCTGAAATGAGCTGCAAGAGCTGAGCTTGTCTCCTTGGCATCCCTTGCTGTGGTGGGAGCAGTGCACAACCAGCAGGGGATCCCTGCCTGGGTGGCATTTCCTCCAGGAAAGGTCACAACCCAAAAATGTGCTTCCTAAGCCTGGAGAGGAAGCTTGGAATGTCTGTAATACATTGATACCAAGGCAGCACAAAAGGGGTGGTTTCTCCTTTGCTTTAGGAACCTCTGGTGTAATTTAAAAAGGGGGGATCATTAGGAGGGTGGATCTGAATGGATTTGATTGACCAGGGGTTGATGTAGCTGATTCTACTGAAAAAAAGATCAGGGAATATGGAAATGTTAGTGTTCTCCTTCAGGACTGGGCTGCTTTGAGGATAGAGTTAATTTTCTTCCTAGCAGCAATTTTGTGGCTTGGTTTTGGATTTGTGCTGCAAATGGTGCTGATAATACAGGGATGGTTTAGTTTTTGCTGTAATTTCACCATTTTTTCAGCGTTTGCAGTTGACCCATTAAGTCTTTTGACTTGGGTCATTGATTAAATCTCGCTGTTTGCAGAAGTCAGTCAGGGGGTCACACACAAGCCGATGGCTCTGGTTGCCCTTATTGGATTTGTGCCACTTTGTTTTTCTCCCCTGACTGAGAGATTGTGGTGCACTTTGGTTTAGGGAGTGGCTGCACTTGGGATTCTGCTGCTGCTTCCAGAAAATACAGCTCAAGGTTCATGCACAGGTATTTGTGAGGGGCTGTAGGAGGAGGTTTGCTGTTTGCATCATATTGATATTTGTACTAATCCCATGCTTTAGGCTTTAGCTGCTTTCTTGCTGAGACTAAAAGGGAATTCATTTTTCCTGGGGCTACAACTAAACCCAGGATATAGTGGAGCTTGAGTGTCTTAGTGACTCAGGGAGACTAAAAAGGGAGTTTGCTCAGGTGAGACCAGCAAGGACTTCACAAATTGCTTCCTGGAATTTGGCTTTCTGTGCTAAAATGGAGTAGGGTGAGTCCAGGCTGTTCTGGGCATTAAATCATTCATAGTCCTATTAAAGAAATTTAGGAACTGAGAGATCCCCTCATCTCCTTCACATCCAGTCCTTGTAGACTGGTGCTTTTAACCTT
The DNA here is from genome assembly GCA_013400695.1 of Neodrepanis coruscans. NCBI lineage: Eukaryota > Metazoa > Chordata > Aves > Passeriformes > Philepittidae > Neodrepanis > Neodrepanis coruscans. Next base: position 23,338 of record VYZS01054744.1, read on the forward strand.
TTACTAAACATGAATTGCCAAGTGCTGGGGGTTCTTTTGGGGCTTTTGGAGCAGAGGTTACCCCAAATGTTTCTGTTCAGCCTTGTTTTCCTCTGTTCTCTGTACTTCCACAAGCTGAGTTTACAACACTCTTTCCTACCCTTTCCAGGGACATCTTCCCCAGACCTCCACGGGTTTGTGTGCAGATCAGTCTTCTGGAGTTTCATGGCTGCAAAGGAACACTTTTAGTGTTTCTGGACTGCAGTTCCTGTGGGCCTGGCCATGGATGTGGCTGAATTTGGGAAGCTGGGCCCCCAGTTCCAGTCAAGCTGTGCAAATACTCTGAGCACATGTAATATATGTAAATTAAATTAGTGTTAAATCACCGTGTCCCTGTGGCAGCAAACAGCACAGAAGCAGCAAACAGGAGGTGGTTCAGCTGTCAGACTGTGTGCAGGAATATTTCCCCAAACCCTTCTCCACAGGGAGGGATTATGGAAGTAAATTTTACTTGAAAGAGCGAATATTTAATACATTCAAAAATGGTGACACTATTGTGATTTTGTTTAATCCTGCACTGCTGTGGCCTTAGCTTTAGTGTTCAAACCTGATAATTTAGTTTTCTAAAGCTTGGCTGCCAGGCTGTGCCTTGCATTTCATTATTTATGAATTCTTCTTTAGCCATTCCAGACTCACATATTGTTCCTTCCACGAGCAGACGATTTCTGGAGATTGCACTTTTTTGGGTGCAGGAAATCCTGATGAGTTCAGTTTTCCAAGAAGGATTATAATCTCTTCTCTCTGAGCTCTCAGTACAGGCAAGGAGATAGAAAACTGCTGAATTAGGAATGTTACAGTGCTGATAAACACCAAGCTAAGGGGGAAGGTGGCACTTGAGAAGGTGCAGGTTAAAGGTAATGCTGCGGGGGGCTCAGTTTTTGGCAGATTTTTTGCTGTAATGGGTTTCTGTTGAGGGTTTTTTTCTACAAACCAATGGACCCTCAACATTGACACTTACAGACTTTTAATAGGAGTTAGTGCAGAACTTTAAATGATTCTGTTGCTGCTTCATAGAGAAAGCACATTTAACTTGTATGGAATGGACAAAAGGGAGCTGCCTCTAGGAAAACTTTAAAATAAAGTGTGTTGTTGATGTTTTCCACAATCAGTTGGGAGGGAGTTACTGAAGTGTGCAAATGCTGTTCTAACTGAAGGGCTGCACTAATCAAGCACTGAGGGAATTCTCTCCCTAGAGACCTATTTTTGGTTTTGAGAAAAACTGATGGATGACAAAAAGCCTGGGTAAGAAAAAAACCTTTTCAATAAATCAGGGTGTTTAGTTAAAAAAAATCATGAGTAGAAGGATGTGTTGTGAAGAACAATTATTAAAGGAAAACAAAGGAGTTTCTGCCCTCTTAGATAGAGTACTAATAGATGGATAGAGTACTAATTAATGAAGGGCAATTACATAATTTAGAACCAATGAACATTTATTTCTGTGTTTCTGTGCATTGGATCACCCTGAAGAAATAAGATGGGAGGTGAGTGGTGTTCACTTTTAAAGCCAAGGGGAGGATTTCTAGATTGACATTTCTAGGTATGTTTTATTTGCTTTTGTCTGAAAAGTAAAATGTCAGCTTTTTTTTTTTTTTTTTTTAAGCAGTGAAGACTGTCTGCTTTTTCTCCAAAGTCCCTTTGCCAGGGTGGCCCTTCAGGGTGCTGGACTGGTGGTACGTGAGTGGGAAGGTGTCCTTGGTGGAGTGTGTGGGACAGGCAGTGCTGAGCAGCCTTGGCTCTGACACTGTGCCCCTTTAGCTGCAGTGGAAGGTGTTCTGGGCTGGATTGGTTTTGTGGGCTGTACCCAGCAGGACTGGCAAAGCAGAGAGATCCCAGGAGAACCCTTTTGGGGATGATTAAAGCAAGTAAATAAAATTTGAGGTGCTCTGCTCCCTTTTCTTTTTTTCCTTTCAGCTCCCTCAGTATAACTGCACTTGAAAGGCTTGCGTGACATGAGGGCAAACAGCAACTTCTTCCTCTCAGAAATGGGGGAAGGTCCTTCTTTCTGTGTATAGTTGGGGCCAGATTCATTCCTTTGATCAGGAATTGCAGCTTGTCTGTGACCAGTATTATTTCATACTTCATCTTTTCTCATGTAGTTTCTTTCCCTTTTGATCTCGCTCTGTTACTTCTGCCAGTTGTGCTACGTGAGAAGAATAAGTAAACTTAGGGCCTGAATTGGCAGTGGGAAAAACAAATCTCTCCAGCAAGTCAATTGCTGCTGTCCAATTGCCTTGGAAGGCTGAGCAGGATGCAACAGCTCAGTGGTTGTGCTGGCCAGGGAAACGAGGATTGGTGTGGCATCCATCTGGCACAGTGTGAGCAACATTCCCCTGCACGGGGCTCCTCGGGACCAGCCCAGGGCACACGGCAGCACTCGCTGGTCTGGCAGCAGCTCTGCAGGGCTGGAGGCTGCACTGTCTGTGTTCTTGGGATTTCAGTGTGCCCCCTGGGACACCCATAGGAGCTGGGGTATTCACTGACAGTTCCAAACTCGCCTGTGTAACAAACTCTAGGAAGTCATGATGTGCTTCTGCAAGGGGAAGGCACAAAGGCACAGATCTGTGAGGAGCTCCTGAAGTCTTGGTGATGAAATGTGCTCAGCTGGTGAAGGGCAATACCTGTTACCATCCCCAGGGAAAACTGGGCACTGGCTCCTGGTGAAATGCCAGGCAGTGGGACTGTACTATCCCCAGGATGGTAGGGAAGTTTTTCTGCTTAGTGATGCTGTATAAAAAAGGAATAAGTTATCTGGCCCTTCTAACCCAGGTAGAGATGTGGGGAGTGGAAAACCACTTCCTGAGGAATCCCCCAGGCTCCAGAGCAAGGCTCTGTGCTGGGGGAGCAGCTGATCTCAGGGGAGGGGGTTTGTCCTTGCAGGTCAGGCCAGTCTGGCAGCTGGGATGGGCTTGGTTCCCCTTTTTAGTGCCGGTAGAGGACAAATCCACTCTTTTGGGGTGTTTCAGAAGCTGCAGCTGACCTGTGTTGTTGTCCCAAGGCAATAGTAATTGATATAACTTTGGCCTGATGTCTTACAGTATGTTAAAAATATATGTTAAAAATACTTGAATGTTGATGCAGTTAGGGAACTGAGAAAAGAAGGCAAAAAGGGGGAAAGAAGAAAACGACTGTAAGTGGGAAAAAAGAAATAGAGTGAAGGCAAAATGAAGTGGATAGGAAACAGAAGGCAATTACCATTTCCTAATGATCCAGTCTGGTCTGGAGAGTCCCAGGCAGTGGTTGTGACTCCACAGCAAATGGAAACCCTGTGAGGCTGAAGAGCAGCAGAGTGCAGGGCACCCCTTGGCACCTCTGCATCCCTCCCAGGCTTTGGAAATCCCAGGGCTCTGGGGTGCTGCTTCCATCCACCAGCAAACCCTCAGGGCTGGGGATTACAGGGGCCCAGAGCCCAGCATTGCCCCCCCCAACTTGTTTACTGCTGAAGGAAAGGGGCCCTGTGTGTGTCCTGCCCTTCCCTGAGGGCTGTGGTGCTGCTGAGCCTGCTCAGGGCTGGCTGGAGTCCTGTGGAGCTGGGAATCCATGGATGCACCAGGGCATGGCCAGAGATGCACCCACTGGGCCAGCCTTGCATTCCTGGCCAGTCTCAGCCCTTTGCTTGTTTGCCAGCATCTTGTTTTCATGAGTTGTTGGTTTTCCTGTGCAAGTGAGCACCAACCGAGCCTCCAAGGAGAGCCATGGAAGGCTCTGGATGTTGCTGGAAAGAAAGAGCCTGATAAAATAAAACAGATGCTGGCATAAAAAATGAGGCAGAAAGTCTGTCAAATAGAGCTTCCCTGGAAGAAAAGGCAAGTATTTCATGGAACACATATTGAATTTTCTGTGGTTTCTGGTGTTTATTTTGACCTGTGAAGCTGCTGAAGCCTGAGCCGGGTGTGGGTGTTGTTGTGGAAGGGCTGAGCTCCCAGCTCTGGGGAACTGCAGGGCCTGGGGGTTTCAGCAACACCTCCACAGGAGCACACTGTGTGCTCTGGCCCTGCAGAGGAGCCAGCCAGGGAGCTTTCCATGCAAAGAACAAGAGCTGAGAGCAGAGTTTGAACTCAGGGGACCCCAAATGGGGGGGGTTAATTCTATTTTATATATATTTTAAGAGAACAAGACTGCTTCTTGCAGTCTGCTTTCCTGCAGAGGAGCTGCCAAGAGAAAATTGGTAGAAGATGTTGGGAGGAGTTGGCCAGTTGCTGTAATGGAAACCCTGCAGCTCCAGGGCAGGCTCAGCTCTCTGGAGGTGAGGACAGGCTGTGCTGCTTCCTGGGCACAGGTTCCACAGCACTCCAGGGGCTGCAGTGTCCTGGGGAAGGCTGGAAGACTGTGAATCCTCTTGTTCTCAGTGCTCTGCTGTACATTCCAGCCTTTGGTGTTCCTGATGATTTAATCCATCCAGACCTCCCAGTTTTATGGGTACAGTCTCCAGTGTGTGGCTGAATTATTGCACAGTGACTGTTCCTGAGCAGGAAGGGAGGAGGCAGAAGGGGGTTTGTAGCAGTGACACCTGAACCCCTTTTCAACCACCTCATGTCATGTCATGACTAATTTTAGCTTTGTTGATGTGTTATTTTGTCCAAGACATTGATATTTTAAGGTCTTTCATGCTGTGATTGTCTTTTCTTTCTGTTTTTCTTAGCTGGATTTTTTTGGTACAGTCTAACCCGTGTCTGTTATGACTTAGCCCATGGAGTGCTTGGATATTGCAGGGCTCTGGCACATTTGGGAATGGGTTTCCCTCTTCAGGGAGCATTTTTCAACAGGTGTCTGGTTTGGGCTGTCCCAGGGAAACACCTTCAGGACCAAAGATCAAGGAAAAAGGTTCATGTTTTAAGGGGCCTCTGATCACTGTTTTTATACATGAGGGGAATTAATTCCACAACTTCTGTGACGTTTGAATTCCCTGTTGCACCTCTTCAGTAGTTACTGACCATCCTGAAGAATTTTTCTAGTAAATTGTTGTTGAAAAAAAACTTTCCTTCTTTATTTAAAAACATCAAATTACCAAGGGTGTTGTCTGTTTCAGCATTTAAGGCTGATCTTTTTCTGACCCCACAGAAGGAAGGTGATGGAAAGTGTCCATTCAGTGACAGCAGGACTCCAGCTCCAACTGAGCTTCCTTTCCCTGTAACAGAGACACATTTCTGGGGATCAGCAGACAAGGACTTGAGTAGTATCTAAAGTTACATCTCTGCCAGCACTGCTGATCAGAGAACAGACCGGTTTACTCTGCAGAAAGACCTCCCCCTCCTCACTCCAAGTGCTTGCAGAGACTGTCTGCAAGAATTCATTTTATTTCCATTTTAAGCTTTAGAAGAGAATATAATTTAGTACAGACGGCCGGAAAGGGTTTTTTTTTTTGGTAAAATCCATTTTGGAATTCATCTTCCTGAAACATTTGTGATAGAATAAGGTCCAACTTCATTTCCATGAGATTGCTTCACTCTGTTTTCTTCCAATTTTGGTAGAATTGAAGCAGCATTTTCCACTCAAAAAAACTCAGTTAAAAAATTGGTATTTCTTTGGTTCATGGGCTTCACCTCACCCACAGCACCCAGGGCAGTGTTTGTGCCCAGCCTTCACCTGGGCTCCCACCACATCCCACATTTACTCTGCCCAGGGAAAGTGATCCTTGCCTCTGTTTCCTTTTTTTCCATACAGCTGGAAATGGGTTCCTCACTAAGAAAAATACCTCCTATCACAGGGCCCGTGCAGAGATTGTGAATTTAAAGCCAGAAGTTGGTGGTGGTTAATTAAAGGGAAGGGGGACAATGTCTCTGCTTTAAAAAGTATATTTCTTTTTTTGTAGGAAGGGTGACACAGCGTCAGTGTGTGCTGGGAATTGACAGCAACTTTGCCCTGGAAAAAAGTCCCATATGGTGACTGTGTAAATGAGAGGTTGCAAGTGAACAACAGGGACTTAAATACAGCCAGGTGGCATTTGACAGGGTCTCAAGGAAATTCAATTCACTCTGTTCTTCCAGAGTGAAAGGCAAAGTTGTGGGAATTGTGTCTGAATTGAGATGTTCCTTTTGTTTTTTTGCTAATATGTTATTGCCACTAGTTGTTTGTTTGTTTGCTGTGTGTTAATTTTTGGATGAAGGAGAAAAGTCCAGAGACAGCTGGATATACATTAATCTTAGCTAAAAGCTTTTCAGCAGATTAACCCTGGAAGGCAAAAAGGATGTGAACACAGCTGGGATAAATGATTGTTTTCTACTTTATAGAAATATCCATAAAACTCTTTATTTGGGGGATTCATGCTGAATATTAAAGAATTCTCTCTTTCTGTCTTTTTCTCAGACTTCCCTTTCTAAGTGTCCAAGACTAACTTTCTGTACATGTTATTTCTGTTGAGGGACAGCCCCTCTCCTGGAGTGTTAGCTTTGATTCCTTAGGGATTTTTACGGCCAATTTGCTGGGAATTCATTAGAGCTGAGGCTGAAATCAAGGATTGTGGGGTGTGCTTTGGTGCTTATGCCCCACTAGTGTAGCAAAGCCCCTGGGAACTTCCAAAGGGTTCCCAGGTTGTTCCCTTGCAGTGCTGGACCGGGCCAGGTGCCTTTTGTTAGGGGCCTGTGCTGGGCTGGGATACAGCAAACTTTGGCTGCTGTGCTTTGCCTTTCCCTGTTAAACTGCTTATCTCAACCCACAAGTTTTGCAGCTTTTGCCTCTCCAGTTCTGTCCCTGCCCCCACTGGTGGGGCAGTGAGGGCTGTGCTTGGTGTCCGGGGTTACAGCACAGCAGGACCTGGAGCTCGAGTGAGGAGCCCAAGGGTGAGGGAGCTGCTGACAGCCCCAAACCCTCCCAGCCTCTGGCTGTGGAATGGCCCTGGGGCCATGAAATGTGTTTGCCACGTCCTCACTGACAGATGGATGTCTCAGAACATATTGCCAGGCAGACTTGGAAAAGGCTATTTTAGATAAAAGTGATAAAGATGTGCTCTGAGACAAACAGCCAGGGCTGAGCTGTGGCTTGGTTTCCAACAGTTCATTGAAAATCAAAGGATCATGCCAAAAAAAGAAGGCAATTTTTACTGCCCACATGCCATCCTATTTCCTGGTGAGCTGAGTGTTTGATGAGGAATCTTGCAGCTGGGTTTTAGCTGATTCTTTGGGGTTGTTTTGGTGGGATTTGGTGGGATTGCTGCTGGCTGAGGATTCCTGTGCCTGAGCTCCCACTGCTTTCTGCTGGAGCAGCCAGGGCAGGAAACGTTCCCCTGCTTGACTGACAGCTTAGAAAAACTGGGTAAGGCTTCACTATCATTATTCATTATCTTGTTCCAGTAATGGGGGAAGTTCATAACAAAGTGTTGGCTTTAGTTTCACCAAAGGAATTTATTTGCTTTGTGCATTTCGGTTTATGGCAAACAGGGCAGAAAAAACTTACACCATCTATTTTATTCTTTCCTGGGGTTTAATAATCCCAGAAAGCAAACAATATTTCCTGCAGACTGTGGTTATTATTGCTTTGTTCTTGCTTGTAATATAAATATTTTGGAGATGTCCCTGTGTTTGCCTTAAATCAGGAGTTCTGTTCTGTTTATTAAAACCAAACTTTCCCTTATTGAGTATTGCTGTAGAATTAATTACCCTGGTACTCGGGTCCTTTCTCTCTCAGCAAGGGAGGATTAGAGCAGCAGAGACTGGGAATTCAAGAGTGTTCATAAAGCTCTGGCTGAGGCCTTGAGTTTGCTGTTTGGCTGTGGATGTGCCTTTACCCAGAGATCAGAGGGAAGCATTAGAAGAACTCCCTCATCTTTGCATCCGGGAAGTCCCTTCCAGGAGGGGCTGGAGACAAGTCTGTGCAATATTCTGCAGGGTGGGTGACTTTCTTGTTGCCCTCCCTCTTGTCCTGCCTGTGGCCAGAAACAGTCAAACCTTTTGCTTTATTTTTTTTGCACATTTATTCAGGGAACTAGAAGGGGAGCTTCAAAGACTGGAGTTTATCCAGCAAAACCCAGCTATCACTTCCTCCTGTGCTCCCACTGCCCCAGCAGCAGAAATTCTTCTCCCAAAATCCAGGCGCGTCCCAGAAAGGTCAGGTATTGCACAGTAACAGCATTTGTGATGTATCTGGGACAGCGAATACTGGAGAACAGAGGGAAAAACGGATGGAACACGGCTTTTTAGGTGCTGCTAAGGTTTGAATTGTTTCCTGTAGTCCTGCACGGGAAACCAGAGGGCATTTGAAGTCCCTCTGTCCGTGTGAACAAGCAGCAGATCAGGGCAGCCTCTGCTTTCTAGGGAGGATAAACAACGGAGAGGAACTGGCTCTGATGCTCCAGTTTGCTTTTGATTGGGTGATAATGCTCGGTAATGAGAGTCTGTAAGTCACTACCAGCACTTTAACATCTTCCACGGAAATTCCAGAGATATTTAATTTGCTCCTTGGTATGGAAAAGCTGTTCCTGCTGAGCAGAGTGTGTTGGATATAATTCTTACTCAATTACTGGAAGCACACTGTAAAAATTGTTGGGACTTGGTAACACAGCCAATACATCTCTTTACCATTTCTCTTTTGTCATGTACATTTAGCTGTTTTACAACTGCGAGTGCATTTTGCAAAGGCCAGTGGGTTGCAATTATTTGCAATTTTACATATTTATGTGTTTTTAAAGGTGCCTTTTGTCCTGTTCCTTTCTGCAATATGTCTCCATAGGTTTAGCACAGTGGGATGCAATTACAGTCTCTTACAGTTGCAGAACCCCTAAGAATTACTGAAGTGTTGCTGTAATGATCCTTTTCCATTTCTGAGCTGACAGGCCTTGTTACAGAAGCTGCTGGAATGAACTGTGGTACATGAAGTAAGTGACACTGCAAAGGATTTCTCCTCTTTCCTTTCAAATGTGGCTTTAAAATGTCAGCTTTAGGTACATTCCTACAGCACAGTCTCTGGTCTGAGGTTGGTGATCTGAAAGAATAATTTCTGCTGTGAAAAGGTACTTTGTGGAGTTGGAAATGCCAGGATTCCAGCTGGACATCAGTGGGATGAGCCAAGGAGGACAAGAGCTGGACAGGACAACAGCTGAGGGAAACGGCTTGGGAGCAGCAGGACAGGGAGGGGCAACACCTGTTTCTGTCGATCCTTTTGATGTGTTTCCCACGAGGTGCCATTTCCCTCTGGGATTCTGCTGCTGCCTGTGCTCTGTGTTGGGAACAGGGCACCCCGAGTGTATCACTGACATTTTCCTCAGGATTGGGTGGATGAGGCAGAGCTGCCACCAGAAAACAGCAGTTGTTTGGTGGTGGGTTTTTCTGCTTTGTCTGGATTTAGTGTGTTTTTTGCTGGTGTGAAAGCTGATTTCCCTCAGTGCTTTGGGCACATTGGCAGTGATGGCTCCCTAAACAACAGGTGACACAGGGCCTGAGGAGAGAGCACGGTGTGCTCAGCAAATCCAAACCCTCTACAGCTCTCCCAGACAGTCTCTGAAACACTAAAGCAAGTTTTATTACAGAGATTAGTTTACATTACACTCATTTATTAAAACCTAAGGACATCTTTATAAAAACTACTGTATAGAAAGACAAGAGCAGTGCAATAGCAGTGTAAAACATGTTTTTGGTTTACTTGGCAATCACTTTAGAAAGACAACATGGTTCATAAGATGAAGTCAGAGAATGCTGCAAAAAACAGGACAGGATTAGATCCCAAACTAGATTAGCAAATCACTGGACACTGGCACATACTGATCTCAAACATCAAGAGTCATGTAAACAGTATTATTGTCAATGTATTGAGAAATCACTGCAACCCTAGAATTTCTAAATAGCTTAATTAGCCTAAAATTTGTCTGCTGACTATTAAAATAGACTATTGAAGTGTATAGATCACCTTCCCAGTAATTTACTAGCCTAGAAGAAATGCCTGTCTTCCTGAAGAGAATTTCTGAGACTGAGAGAAGATTTTTTTCTTCCTGGTAAGTGGTTGAGGTTTTGTTTTTGTTGCTTTACTTTTCTTCACCATTGCTGGTGAAACAGAACTGAGTTTAAAAAATCCTTTTGATGTGTTTCCTCTTCAAGTGGACAGTCCTCACAGAGAAATGACAGTAAAACCAGAAAACCCAGTTGTCTAAAATAGCTGCTACAATGTGCTGAAGGAGACACTGAGAGGCTGGATCACTGTCACTCTGGTTTTGTCCAACTGATAACCAGGCACAAAAGATGGGCAATTACAACAAGTCCTGCACAAGCTTTGCAACTTATCTGTTGTATGTCCTATGTTACACACAGCAACTGTTATTAAGTTGGACACTCAGTTCTCAGTGAAACTGAAGAGAGAAAACGAGTTGGACAAGGAAAAGGAGGTTTCTGGAGCATGAAGGTCATGAATAGCCACTGAGACAGACAGCTGCCATTGTAACAGAGTGGAAATGGGGATTTTAGATCCCTTTCCAACCAGAAACGAATTTTTTTTCCAACCAGATCAGCATGGACAAAGAGGAAAATATATCTCTGTTAGTCCAGATCTGCAGAAAGAACTGGAAAATTCCCTGCAGTTTCTGTGGTTCAGCTCAAGTAAAAGCAGGGGGTTACCAGGGCACAGCTACAGAGGGGGCTGAGATGTTGAGGTGACTGTTTGTAGCCAGTGGCAGGAAAACACCTGAAGTGCAACATTTCCCTTGAGTTTAAGGCCCAACCAGCATTAGTTTTATTCAGGATCTTCCATTTAAAATAGACTCTCAGATGGTTCTAAAACACAGTTGGTGACCAACTGTCACGGAATTAGCCATAAATCAGAACTGCAGCCAGAGAGTGTCTACCTTGTATTAACTGGCTCTGTCCAGAGAATCAAAGAAAACAGACCAACAAAAGCACATCCAGCACAAGGGCTACATGGACTAGAAGGAAAGCATAAAACTGCTCATTAATAACACACAGTTCCCAGAGGGAAAAAAACCCTTACAAAATACAGTAAGTCACACAAACCAGTATCTAATACAAAGTCCTCCATGAACATCAGCTTTGTACAAAGCTCTCTGTGGGAGTCAGCACCTCCCAGCTGGAGTGGGAGCTGGCAGGGGGCAGAAGGAGCACAGAGTTACTGCAGAGTGCCAAGGTCAGAGTGACTTTGGGGTGCAGAGATGCCTTTTGGGGGGTCTGCAGGGGCCTTGGACCCAGGGAGGGAGTGTGGCTTTGCTGAGCCTCCTGTGTGCTCCCTGTGTTAGGATTCCCAGAGGAACTCCTCTGCTGGGCACTGCCAGGGCCTCCATGGATCTTAAATTCCACAGGCTTCGCTCATGTAATTGCTGCTGGAGGATTGTAAACCCCACCCTGTCCTGGGGGAAGTCAAACCATTGCAGCCTGGGGGCCAAGTGCTCCACATACTTGTGTGGAGGCATCACTGTCCTGCCTTACACAGGAATTTGGAGATCTGTGAGGGGCAAACTCAGACGGTGGCTCAGGGAGTGGCACTATTGCCTTGGAAAGCAGAGGGAAAACAGTGTTATTGCTTTGGAAGTACTTTGTCAATTTTATTTCTGTTTCTCTTCAACTTCAAAGAGCAAGGGGGTGGAATTGGGTGTCTGAGCTTTCTAAACAAACTCCCCTCTTCAAGAGGGTGTGTGAGCCCCATGTCAGGATGTGCTCAGATACTTCATTTCTTGGCAGAATCACTGCCAAGGACCTTAAATGTGCATTAAGGTTGAAACAAGTGTTCCCTTGCAGTGCATGTGATAAATATGGTTACTAATGGTGTGCATTGCCAGCATCTCTCCCCTTGTCACAAAGTGTTCACCAGAGAGCTTTGCAAAAACTCACATTCACTATTCTGACACTGAGATCAGGCTCAAATGGCAAGAGATGGATGGGGAGGCAAAGAAAAGTTATCTACCACAGGTTTGTCTTGTGATCTTTCTCCACCTTCGTGTGGATTTGCCAGAGCAACTTTTCCTATTGAGCATTGTCTCAAATATGATGCTTTCTTTCAGAGATAATATTATTGGTCTGAAATTAAAATATTGCTCATAGACTCCTTTCTCCTGGAGACTCTTTCTGCCTCATTTCCTTACAGAAAGTGGCTGAAGGGTGTTGATCTTCAGGTGACCTGCTCATTCTCCCCCCTGCTCAGCCATCGTTGTTCCATCTCTTGGCATCGAGTTGGTTCTCTGGAAAGCTGCTCCTTGAAGTCTGGTCTTACCTCTCCCATCCTGAGGCACATCAGTAGGATTTTCTGCAAGACACAAACCACAAATGTTCCCAGCATGTTTCATGAGCGCAGGACATCAAAGCATTTCCTGTAAAGTAAAACTTGTAGCATTGTCAGTCGTGGATTTAATTTGGGGAGAGAAGGAAGAGGAAGGAAAAGCAGCAGGAGGAAAGATTAGTTCTCCCATTACTTCTCTTTGGTCCAGTGAGAACTGTGTGCTCTGGATGGCTGGATTCTCCTCTTTTTATTCTACACAGAGGGAGAGGCAGAGATTGTTTCTCCCTGTTTGTATGAGGACAAAATGTGCTTTTATTTTATTTATGGAAATGGGAAATAATGTATTTATATGTTCTTTCCTCACAGAAGTGTTGTAAGGAATCATAAGGTTTTTGGCTTGATGTGCCTCCTGGACATAACAAATGCTTTTGATCTCACCTTGTGCAGGGTGTAAGTGGCTCTGGATCCATCCATATGTGAACTACTGTTCATATACAGATATATATAAATAGATATATATATACAGGGGTAAATTGGCTGAAAGCTCAACTAGGGAAAGTTTTGAGCTCACTAATCCTAGGGATAAATCAAGGCAATACATCTGTTTGCTCCAGCAGGCAACTGTAATGGCACAAATACAAGCTGTTGGAGGCACAACTGGGTATCCAATAGCAACAACACTTAATTAAATTCTCCCACCAGAGTTCTTTTCATACTGGCTAATCCTCTGTGCTACATTATACACATTGCCTTCCAATAATATAGAAAATAAAAGGTAACATCTGGCTCAGACAGCAGAGTATCTGTGGGAATCAGCATGTTGGAGTTACCTGGTGCTTTACCCAGCAGAGATTCGAGTCTCAGCTCCCACCTCAGTGTCACTCCCCTGAAATGGAGCAGTGGAGCTGCAGCACAACTGGGTGAAATGAAATGACACTTAGAACTGGATTCTCTGAATATTCACATTTAGAACTGTGTTGCCTTAATTCACATTTCTCACTGTTACCCAGGGAGAACCCTGAGCAGGAATAGGCAATTTCCTCACAACTAACTCTGAGGATCTGAGCCTTTACCTCAAACTCAATCACATGAAACCTATTTCAAGGTTTGACAGCTGATTGCTTTCTAGTAATTAAACACCCTTATTGATGTGAGAAATACCAAAAAGTGGCCTTGTTCTGCTCTGTCACTGTCCCTCCCTGGCACTGGTAGAAACACACACAACCCTGTCTCTTGTGGCACAGGTTTCCCAGAGGTTTCTGCCGTTTCCTGAGCAGTGAGGTAAACAGGTAAGGTAAACATGCTCCTGGAATTGCTGGGATGCCAGGGGGACAAACTGCCTTCTGCATAAGGAGCCCTTGGTGGACACGCAGCTTGTTCCAGGCAAGAGGAATCTCCTCCTCCCCAGGAAAGGGAGGACAAAGCACAAAGCCCAGACTGTGCGAAAGGACTGAAAGGAAGGATGTAAGAAATGAATTGCAGGACAAGCAGGAAAGGCAAAGCCATTCAGTTGTCTCAATATATTTTAAACCAGAAAGAAATAGGATGGAATCCCTTCCCTCTGCCTGTGGAGTCTGCCAAAGAGCAGGGCAATAATGCACCCTCTGGCTCTGTTATACATGGGATAGACTGTGATATCCAAAGTGTTTCTTCAAAAGTTATGAGAGAATGGGCACTGCTGCAATCCTGGCTGCCTTGTTTGTGTGAAAGAAAATGACAAGTTTCACACTTTTTAGGTGGAGCTCATCATGGTTTTTTTCTCTGGGAGAACATCAAAATAGTGGAATGATTCAGGTTTTTGGAGTGTAGGGGGAATGTCAGCAACAGTTTGGTTCAGGCTGGCTCAGTACTGAAGAGATCAAGTGTGTGGGTTTTGTGAAGTGACAAGGAACTTCAACAGTAAGCAGTGGCATTGGGTGTTCCATTTTCACAGAATATTGTGAGTTGGAAGGGACCCACAAGGATCATGGAAGCCAACTCTTAATTTTGCCATAAAGGAGCCTTAGATTTGTGTCTATTTTCATCCCCAGGCTGAGCTTCCCCATATTTGGTGAAGCAGATTCTCTGGTGTAGCTGTGAAATATGAGGTCAGAGGAGAGGGATGGCCTTAAATGGTGGCAGATCAATTTGGTCACAGCCACTGTGTAAAAGGACCACCCTCACTGATGTTGGTTCTCAAATAACAGCTGGCTCAGGGGAGACAGACATCTGGGGCTTAAGAGTTTAAACAAAACCCAGGCACTGGAAATCTTCAACTTGAAAAACAGCCTGAATTTCCGACTCGAGTGTTATTTCTCCTGTAGCTGACAATCCTGCAAAACTGCAGAGAAATGTCAAAATATGTTTGAGGGTGAATACCTCAGGATGGTGTTAAGGCTTAAACAGAATAAATGTGCAGCACATGCCTGATTCATCATCATTCAAGGGAAGCAATCCCTTGTCTGCAGACCCAGGGAAAGGTGATGCAAATACTTTGGGATGTGATAGGAATGAAACAAGAAGCCTCTCAACCAGCAGCTTGTGGTATTAATTAATACCACATTAATACTTGTGGTATTAGTGAGGTGCCTGCTCCCAGAGCAAACTGCATTGCGGGACAGTTCCACTTGTTTTCACACACTTTGAGTGGAATGAGCAAAAGCTTTAATTGCAGCCCTGTCCTAGAGGAACTATTGCTACAGGTAAGAGTATTTCTGCTTCTGGAAGGGCTGGGGCAGGAATGTTGCTTTGGAAAGGAGGTATTTGCTATGTGGAGTGAAATCTTACAGCAAGTAGATGGAGGTGACTTTAATCTCATTTTAGGCATCAAAATGGTTATGTGTGTTCACTTCTAGACTTCAGGGTCCTTTATTGTCACCAGAAAGCAACAGGATAGTGGGGATGGAGAGGGATGGAGGGAGGGATGGGTGAGTGGATGGATGGATGGAGAGGGAGAGCAATGAGTGGGTGGATGGATGAGTAGATGGAGGGAGGGAGGGATGGAAGAGAGGGAGGGATGGGTAAGGGATGGATGAATGGATGGAGAGATGGAGGGATGAGTGGATGGGTGGATGGAGAGAGAGAGGGATGGATGGGTGGATGAGTGGATGGATGGAGGGAGAGAGGGAGGGATGGGTGGATGGATGGAGGAAGGGGTGGATGGAGGGGATGGGGATGGATAGGTGGTGGGATGGGTGCTCTGGATCAATCCCAAACTGGAATTACTGGCAGTGAGGGTCCCGCTCTGCAGCAGCTGTTCCCTGGTGCCCCAATCTCAGACACTGAGGGAGCCCAGACACAGAATTAATTATCTGTTAATTGCAGCCACTGAAACAACACCAAGGTCCAGCCAAGTGTGTGAGGGGCTTCCAGGGCACTCCCAGAACTGCCCCAACCATTCCAGGAGCTGCTGCAGGAACTGGGCTTGGAATTGGTCTGGGACAGACCTCAAACATCCATCGATCAATCAATCAA